>JARHVA010001557.1:1592500-1600000 GCA_037957365.1 Torreya grandis | reverse complement strand
GGTATAAATTTTAGGAGATAAAAAAAAGAATGAAGCCGGGTTTGTGCCTTGGATGAATTTGGTGGAATGGATACCTCTAAGTGTTTGATATGTAAACCAAAGAAACATTTTGTACACCTAATCTGTGAAATCATTCAAAATTTCAATTAAAAAAAATACTATTTAAAATTTCACCCATTAATGTCATTTCAAATCTACACCCAAAACCGAATTTAAATTTTAAAAAGCAAATTATCGTGAAACTAGAACCGTAGATCATCATTCACATGACCTAACCATAAATATTCCATGATCACAAATGTTGAAATTAGATAGTAATTGTTATATTGAACATAATTTCCAAGATTATGATTTTGTTTCATTATTATACCAAACAAATGGTGGAATAATCAGTACCATTACACTGTTTGTGGTAATGAAAAAATTACAAAAATTATCAATGAAAATGAAATGTTCTCTATTTAATGTAGAAGATATCCATATGCTTAGATTGTTTGTAAATGCTGTAATTTAATTATTAGTTTTGAAATTTTTGATGGATACATACATAATTTTACCAAAAAAAAATTATTGTGATTAAAGTGGATATTACTCCACAAAAATAATAAATTTTCCCAATTCAATCTTTTTTTATTAGAGTTTATTGTCATGGTCCCTGGCACCACGATTAGATTCTAAAAGCATATATTTTTTTACTCAAGTACAGAAAAGAATCATTTATTATTAAAGTATAATTATTTTTATTATACATCATGATTTTTTATATGGTTCGATTATTCCAGAGATCTTGGATATAGAATCGTTTGTTTGGTTGGCATTTCTTAAGGATAATATTCCACCTCGACCTTTTGAAATGATGGTATGTGTTTGATTTTCTCTCTAATTATTTACAATTATTCTTTCCATATTCTATCAAACAATTTGTGGATATTTTGAACCGATATTTTTCTTATCATATTACTATATAACCTTTTGTATTATATCTTGATTTTTAATATAATATAAAACATTCCAATAAAAAATATAATTATCTTTCACTAATTTTTTTTAATATTTTATCACTTATAATGATAGTCCACATCATCTTTCCTCCCAATATAAACCAAATCATTCCAAAAATGTGGAGATAAAGAAAATGATGCACAGAAGATCCCATTTACCGGCCACTAGGTGAAAACACTAAACGAAATCCACTAGTTTATCATAGATGCCATTGAAGCCACAATTGACAATAAATACAAATAGATAATTGTTCAAGTTTGGATTCATGGAGGTTCAATTAACGAAAATTAATTTTGAAGTTACACGTGTGATAGAATGATAAAGATTGAATATATCAATAAAATTGTAAAAACCACAACTCTCCCTCTCTGTGGGGAAGCTCTATTTTTTCATGTAGATAGATAATTTAGGTGTTCTCTTTTTATTTCATTTGACATGTGATTTTAAAAAAATTAAGAAAAAAAACTTTCGCATCAATGAAATGTGGCATTTTCCAAGATTCCAAATCTAATTAGAAGTTTTAAACAAGAAATTTTGTTAGTTTTTTTTTGGTCAATATATCTTTGAAATATAATAGAATGTTTTATTTTTTTAAATTTTTTTTTTTTTTTTTTAAAGATGTTGTAACTTATCTTTTAAATATAAATGATAATAATGTATTTTTGAATTATGTAAATGTTTACCTTTAAATTTATATAAGGATAAGGTTAAGAATATAGAAAATTTCAAGCACAAAGATGATAAATTAATTTATTTTTAGAATGTATTTTTTATGTTTACTAGATTTTAGATAGTTATTTTATCTTTTCTTATTTTTATTTTATATGAGAATTTATCCCATATTACTTGGTTAGGTTATTTTCTTATTTTGCCTTGCCTATTTATTTAAAGGTTCTCCTTTATACTTGCATGTCTTATTCTAAATAACATGATTTGTCTCTTATTTGCATATCATATTTGTAGTCTTCTTGTGATGTTATTTTTTTTGAATACTTCATATTCATGTTTTCTTGGAATGCTTTCTCATTCTTAACATAGTACCAGAGCCTTGAAAAAATTCCATCCATCCAGTTGTTTGCTGCAAGTTTCTTCAAATAATTATATTTGTCTCCAGTACCATTCATTTCCAACTACACCATTTGATGTCCTCTTCTTCAAGCATTGATGGTCTGCATAGGTGGTGTTAGACTTTTTTAGTGACTACTACATCAAAGGATTAACTACATTAGAGGTGGCATCATTGTTTGGAGACTAACATTGGAAGAGGTTAGCATGGAAGTATTTGTCCAGGTGGCATCTTGTCTTCTTTTATGGCATGGAAATATTCCTTTTTCCTAGGGATCATTCTTCTTGTCCCCTACATTGAAATCTCGGTTGTTATGTTAGCTTCTTCAGGAGCATTGTTTTATTTTTGTTGGTCTATGTTCTTTTTTGGATCTATGCTTAAGAAAGGATAAATGTCATTCTTTTGCTTCCTTATCTGCTTATTTATCAGTTGTGTTGAAGGTTTGCATAGCTATGACTTCCTTTTGACTTGCATGGAATCCTTTTGCCATATTAGCATTGGAGTTTTATTTGTAGATTTGTATCCTTTTTTAGCCAAATGTCATTCCAATTTTGCATATTTTATAGGCATGGGGATTCCCTAGTGTGTTGGAAACTTTCAGGCACCATTCTTCTTCTCACCTGCATTAAGGATTGATGAACTCTTATTGTGTAGTACTTTTTTTTAATCTCCCCTTGGCACCAATCTTTTCTTATTATGCATTGTAACCAGGAGGTGGTGTTAAGATTGGCAAAACTATTTTTTTCTTAGCGTTCCTATTTAGATCATTGGGTCTACATGGAAAGCATCCTTTGTTACTGCATGGAGTCTTGTCACAATTTGATGTATTCACCATTTTCTACACCAGTTGGTCATCCAACCACTCCACCTATATCTAATTTGCCATCACAACCTACATAGAGTTAATGTGCCAATAAATTAGACAACTATAATCTACCTTCTATCCTCTTACAGTAGTTTTTTTTATATATTATCTAATTTACTAAGATGTATTTTTTCCTTAAGAGGAAGTCAGTTTCAATTATAAGCTCATAAGGGTCACCTAGTGTTAGGAATAAATCATAAATTAATGTGGAACAATTTTATAGAATTGTAATAATAAGAGCTATGAAAATAGATACATAAAGAACATAAATTAAAATACTCAACAAGAAGACATGATTTAATGTGGTTGACCCAATGTGGGTTACATCCACTAAGAAACACTTACTTAGATCTTATTATAATCCAACAAGAGTACAATCCACTCTTAGATCAGTATTCTCATAATTATAATGCACAAATATTTTTTGGAGTTATGGTCAATAAACTCTCTTGAATTCACATCTAAATCCACACACTTTGTTCACCTTCTCAAACTCAATTCCTCCAATGTATTACCTACAGATGTATTACATCAATAGGTAACAAACACAATGGTTTTACAAAATAATGGGTGTGAAAACCATGGGCCAAGTCAACCCATAAAGAGTACAATAAATTTTAATGTACAATATTTGAAATATATTGTAATGTGGAAATAGGCTCCACAATATACCACCTAGATGCTTATTTTTCACTTTTGTTGTATTGATAATGTCTTAGACAAAATTTTGGTTTCAAAAAGTAGTAAGTAAAGTTTCATTTCTAATTTGGTCACAAACATCAGCTTGTAGTGTATTTTTTATTAAATTTGATCCATTTATAGGAATTCGTAAAGCCTATATCTTTTGAACCATAACTCAATTTTGAGTTTAATTTTTTTTTTAAAGTGTATGATTTTCAATTCTCTATCCATTAGTGCAATCTATTTTTAAAAATAAATTACTTTTATAAAGTGTCAAAAAAATTGTTTTTTTTTAGGGGGGCTCAATACAATCTTTTGGGGGTTATCTTGGTATAAATTTATGCACTCTTTTGCATTCTTTCTTCTCTTTGGTGATTCAATAACATGGTTTCTACTTTAGATTTAGATAAATGTGAGATTTTAAATACACATAATTATCTACATGAAGACCTAGAATGGATACAATTATTAAACATAAAACATTATGGTCCCTAATGAATAAAATTCAACCACGGATCATAAGAGAACATAAAAGAAATCAGCACTAATGTAAATTTGATGAGTGTATGGGTCTGATGGGGATTTATGTGAGTGATAGTTTTTTATTTCATTTGGATGTGTGTGATAATATATTAAAAATATGGTCTAAACTAAAGGGTTTATTTGGAAAAGTAGATCACATGAGATCCATGCAGCTTGGAGTGGATCTTACTTCACTCAATCCTAAAAAAATTATTTTTATTGTAGAATATCTCACTAAGTTTAAACACTTGTTGACATAAGTGAAGGGGAGTGGATGAGATAATAAATATGAAGAGTGTGTGTACTTGATTCTGTTCAAGTTGAGGGGTTAATTACAAATCTTTGCTTCTACCTTTTTCACTAACATGGATTCCTTAGGTGCCATATTTACAATGTCTAATTTAGATTTGTTGTGTGAAAGACTTAATAGAGAATAATCCAAATTATCTCACCTTGAGTCTTCCACCTCTCAAAAAACATTAGTATCATCACATCTTAAGAGCAAGGAAAAATCAAAGAGTAAGTCCAAGAACACTCTTCCTCCATATCAAAGTGTCCTTAAGCCAAACAACAACACATCTAAATCCAAGTCATCTTAAAAATCCAATAATAGGTCTATCATTTCATGCTCTTATTGTGGGGGGACTAGTCATGAAAAATCTAAGTGTTTTAAAAGAATGAAATCCCATGAGGATGCCATCAGAAAACATAAGATTTATATCTCCAGTCCATCTCCATCCCATGAGCATGGAAAATAACTTAATGTTGTTGGGAGATATTAGTCACTTATTTTAGATAGTTGGGTTATATATTCTGGTGTTTCTCACCACATGACTTCTTCTAAGGAGTCTTTTGTATCTCTTGGTTTGATTTTTAATTCCAACATTGATGTTAGAGATTATTCCTTTATTTCTATTAATGGAAAGAGTAATATACAACGTGATGATGGTTGCATCAATAATGTATTATATGTTCTTGACATCACCACTAATCTACTTTTAGTTTATCATAGTTGTCATTCTAGTCAGGGCAAAACAGTGGCTTTCATAGCATAGGGGTTAAAGTTAGAGCTTTGTTAGAACCTTATACACTTATTTCATAGGGTGTTATTAATCATAGTTATCAACTCTATTACTTTGAGGGTTTTATTAATACTCCTCCTCTAGGGATGTGTTTGGTTTCTCATGCAGATTCTAAGAGTAATAATTGTCATGAGAGATTTGAACATCTCAATTACATATATTTGAAGGAGTTGAGCACTCATGGTATGGTAAATGTCCTTCTTACAATTTCATGTCTTTATGGAGTTTACCTTGGTTGTGAATTATGGAAATAACACCAATATACATTTCCTAAGGGTATGTCTAAGAGAGCTTCTTCACCACTTGAGATTATGCACAATGATTTGATGGTCTTTCCTACTCCTTCCAAAGGAGTTAAGTATGCACTTAATTTTATTGATAATTTATCGAGGCATACTTGGGTTTGTTTTCTCAAGTACAAGAGTGATGTTTTTTCACACATTAAAGTCTATAGGCTTTGGTCAAGAACTAATCTTCTAGTTGAACTAGGAAGCTTCGTATTGATAATGGGGAGGAGTACTTCAGTCGATAGCTCTCTAATTTTTTAGTAGATCATGGTATTATTCATTGGAATTATGTTTCACATACTCCACAATAGAATGGATTAGTAGAATGGAAAAAATGAACTTTGAAGGAGATGGTTAACTGCATTATGTATTCATAAGATTTACCTCCATCTATTGGGCAGAAGTACTTAATTATGAAAAGTACATTTAAAACTATACACCACATAGAGCACTTGAGTATTTAACTCCTAAGGTGGCTTGGTCTAGAACCAAGCTTGATGTCTCATTTTTTAGAGACATTTGGACCCATTATTGGGTGTTTGTACCAAAGAAGAAAAGGAAAGCATTAGATAATAAGATTAAACCCTTGATATTTGTAAGGTATTGTGAGGACATGAGATCTTATCATCTTTTAGATCTTGATACTCATGATGTTCTTTTTTGAATAAATTTATAGTTTGATGATAATTTCCCTTCTCATTAATCTTCATATTCTGTTAGGTTGTGGAGCTAAAAGCTTCAACTATTGCAGACATGGAGGAGGTTGTTGAGTTTCAGAGAGACCAACATCGACAGAGTATAGTGCAAAAGGCAATCGACATCGGCAGGTGTGAACTAAAGACAACCGGCATCAGTAGGAGGTCAACCGACGTCAGTCACCTCTAGGCAGACAGGGACCGATGTCAGTCACCTGTGGCAGTTCCAGAACTGTTCATTGCACGAACAGTTAGTTCGTTGAACTGAGTGTTTGCATGTTAAGGGCTAATTATAGTCTCGAGTTGCTTGTCTAATTATTGTAATTAGAGGTCTATTTTTTGTATGCATGGGATCCTATTTAAAGACCCATGAGGCATGTATTGTAATCAAGAATGCAAGTAAAGCATTGAAGCAAGGAGCAAGGTTAAGGAGATCTACAAGGTGTAAGGTCAAGGAGATCAGCTGAAGCATTCAAGGAGGGGATAACAACTCAGGTTGTTGAGTTGGTTGTGGTTGAGCAAGAGAGAGAGGGAAGAAGTCCTTGAGGTGTGAAAATCCTTTGAGGTGGAAGAAGAAGTGGCATCTTCTTTATTGTATTTTCTTTTAAGATTATTTAATACAAGATTGTGTATTGTCTCTCAAATTCTTTGTTGTTTCAAGTTTCTAGTTACTTAATCATTCTAGTATAATTCCGTGTTTAATTTCTTATAAGAAAGGTAATCAATTGTGCTTCCTTGGAGGGGTTCCTAACATATTATTCCATGCCTTCTTATTTTTTTGTTGATTTATCACCTCTTCTTGAGGATTAATTCTTTGAGGATCTAGTTTAAGAGGCCCTTGAGTAGGTTATGTATATTGAGGATCCTACTCCCACTAATGTTGTCACTATGTCATTGTGAGCTCATATTATAGTTTCTAAGGAAACACCTTTCATACAGAATATTCCATCTACTTGCCATCATCATACACATTCTGTAGGTACTAAACTTTTATCTTAAGCATTCTCTAGGGATCCACAATATTTTTCACATGCTCATGGGATATAAGAGTTGGATGGTGCGATGACAAATGAGTATTCTTCTTTGATGAATAATCATACTTGGGATTTGGTATTTCTTCATAAGGGAATAAAGTTGGCTAGGTGCAAGTGGGAATACCACATCAAGTATGCAGTTGATGGCTCTATTGACAAGTATAAGGCACATCTTATTGCAATAATTTTCTCACAGGTCGAAGGTATTAACCACTCTAAGACTTTTGCACTCATTTCCAAGATGGATTTTGTTTTCCTTATATTTT
>JARHVA010001557.1:1300000-1587500 GCA_037957365.1 Torreya grandis | reverse complement strand
ATGGATATTTTAAGGTGTTATTCTCCCAATTTGGTAAAAGGATGAGTTGTGACATGGCCATTGAGATCTTTAAATTTCAACTGCATAACTCAAATGTGAATGTAAACTAGTGAGGGTGAGTGATTTAATTAACTCATCCTATAAATATAGTGAGGTTGGAAACTTTAATCACTCCAACCTATAAATTTAGTGAAGTTTAATGATTTAATCATTTCAACCTATCAATAGAACCCAGTGTTGTAGTATAAAAGACTCGATAACAATACATCTTAGTGTAATTGGTGCACCCTGGTGATTAATAATTAGTAAATTTTATAATTTTTGGATGCAATAGCATGGAATATTGACCTTTGATATGTCTTAATTGGATTATTTATGTCATAAATATTTAAAAACTCTATTTAAAATCTATGCAAGAATTA
The DNA here is from genome assembly GCA_037957365.1 of Torreya grandis. Taxonomy (NCBI): domain Eukaryota; kingdom Viridiplantae; phylum Streptophyta; class Pinopsida; order Cupressales; family Taxaceae; genus Torreya; species Torreya grandis. The sequence continues at coordinate 1,587,078 of JARHVA010001557.1, read as the reverse complement.
GTGAAATGTATAGGATTTCGGCCCAAGTGTGTATATGAATCATGAAACTATATTGGAAATTATGCAAGTGTGGAGGTCATATTTTTATAGCTGCCCCCACTAAAATCTATAGATATTGAATACTTAATAAGCGTGGATGTCATACCTTTTTGACATTCCTCCACTAAAACTTGGAAACTATGAAAAATATAGAGGTCATGCTTCTATAACATATCCCCACTAATATGTTTTTATGGCATGCCCCCATTATAATATGGAGATACCAAATACTGAATAAGTGTGGAGGTCATTAATTTTTAACATGCCCCTAATCTAACCTATAAACTATGAAAAAAAATTAGGTCATTATTATATAACATGCCCCCACTGATATGCCCACCATTTTGAGGTGAGTGATGTAGAATCTGGTAGTTACATTACCTTAAAAGGATAATATAACCATATAATATTTGTATGAATCCATTAGCATATATGAATACCACATCTAAGTAGATAAAGCAATGAGGCTAATAGTATGTGATCACATCAAGTCCTTAGATGCATGTTATGGGTCATGGAAACATTTAAAGAGTAACTATACAATCTCAACAAATAATCAAGCACGCACACAAGAACACTCAATGTAATGTAAAAGAATGGTCTAAGGAGACTACATATAAATGGAATGCTCAAATTACATACAATCAAAATCAATGATGTATTCAAATGTTCAAAAACATACAATGTCCTAGCAGCCAACAGGAAATGAACATATTCAAATGTTCCATAATCAAGATAATAGAAAGTGATGCAACACTCAAGGAAGTGAAAATGTGAATAGGTGAATAATAATCAACTGATATAAACATTATCATTCTAATCCCTACATATATGGTTTATAAAAAAATGTTATGTAATATAGCATATCAAGTACATTGTGAAAGATATGATCATAGATATAGACATGTGTAAGCCTTAGTATATAAGCTTAAACATGATAATGTAGAAATGATCATAAAATATTATAACGTGGGTAAATCATGATCAAAGAAGTAGATGCCCTAAAAATATTTATGACGTGAGTAGAGGAAAGTTTCAACATATGTATGTACATATACATGTCTGGGTATGCTTGTATCACACTAAAAATGTGTATGAAACATATTTGTATATAGAAAGGAATGATATGTTATTTATTAACATGAAGAAAACAACATAGATGTCAAGGAGCTAATAATACATGGAAATACTAAATGTTTTTTTTTTTGTATTTTTAAATTGTTTGAGTGTCTTTTATATTTTTGTAATATTTAAAAAGAAAAGGATATCCTACGATGCCATCCAAGGGATGCTCATAGGTAGATCCCAACTCAGAATATGATACATCAAAATGGTGATACTATTAAGGAGCATGCATAAGTTTTACTTATAGATCTGTAGAATCTATGGTATGTTGTGTATGTATAATAAGACTTTGTGGTCATGAAGAAATAATAAAACTAGAAGGGGTTTGTGGAACCCATCATTGAGTGATCTATAGTTTCTTTTGAGTAGTGGTAATGGGAATGTGTTTAGTTATTCTAAGTAACCAAATATGTTATTTAAGAGTAGATGATAACTATATAGAATCCACTTTATATCTTTGATGCAATGGTCTATCAAGTATGGGATGTCTAGGAAAGGGAATTCTTTTTTCTTACCCTTTCATGATGATGTAACTTAGTAGGTTTTATAATTATTTTCATGGGAATAAAATTCTCTTGTTCAAGTGGATGTCCATATGGAATTTTAGAAACTATGACTATTTTTTTGGTATGAACATATTTTATACACCCATGTATCGTATAAGGTACTGTGAAAAGTTTCTGTATATAAGGTCATCCCAATAACATATCAAAGACTTATGTATATGGTATAAATGAAAAGGTGGAAACCACATATTTTGGACCAACATTTAAATTTAATTTGATCTCACTAATAACATGCTTTGATGCCCCATTAAAATCTTTGATTGTTTTGGTCTAAGGGTGTGTATAGCCCAAATGTGTAAGTAATGTCAGAGTACGTATGTTTTCATTATCACCATTTTGATGATCATAACACTTTTTATAGTTAGGTGGTCAAGGTATGATTTATTAAATAACAAATGAATATCTAAGTCATCATTGGAAATCTCACTATCATCAAATGTAATATAATGTCTTTGGATCATAGGAGGTATTGTATGTGTATAAGTACCAATAATCCCATATAATGGGTTCCCATAATATGATGGAGGAGGATGTGCATTAAATTATACTTTATCCTTTGGATCTTTCTTAAAATGATCTTGAAAATGATTGTTGAATATCTTCAGATTCTTAGGGTCACTTAGTTGTGAACCTAGATCCTTTGGAGGATCATCAAATGTAATATTTTAGTTATCAATAAGGTCTTATAACTTATGCTTCAAGGTAAAGCATTTATTCATAGAATTCACAAATCCTTGGTGATAGTCACAATATGCATTAGCATAATATCCTTTGGGTAGAGGTCAATTCATATCAACCTCTATAGGAGGAGGTAGACATATGAGATGACACTCCATAAGATTTGTAAGTAAAGAACTCAGAGACTATTATAATCATGTAAATTGTCTCCTAGATGCATTGAATAAGATAAACCGAGTAGGTTATTGTAACACTACATTAACCATTTTGGTTGCTTAATTTTAAGGTTATGTGTCATTCATATTATAGTTAGGGTTTATATGAAAATTTGTATTGGATGTATTCGGTGTGTTTATTACATACTAAAGATTTTTTTATGAAATAAGTTTCATTTCATGATCTTAAAGAGTATGATAAAATTTATCAAAATATTTAAACTTCTTGAAAAAAATGGACTCATGTAATGGGGTAAGCAAACTTTGCTTGAAGATGTCTTGAAGTTCATTATCCACCATTGGATTGGTCATTTTGGCTAACATTATTTTTTACCTCAAAAAATATTCATTAATATGTTCATTGGTTGATTGTTTGATATTTTTAATTTGCGCATATGTTATCTTTTTAGTGATGTTGATAGAGAAATGTGCTAGAAACTGATCCATTAAAGGTTTAAATTCTAGAAATAGAGGAGGGGCTATTGATTGGAATGCAAAGGTGTAAAAAAATGAAAAAGTGTGAAATAATAAATTTAATTTTCAAACTTTGAAAAGTACACCAAGGATTAAAAGTGTAAATAGTCAAGGGTGTGTTTGCTTTGTATGATCTCAAATATATTGATCCCACTAGTAAATAATGAAGACACTACAGAGGGTTCCACCATTATCATAGTTGTATTATCATGTATTTTGGGGTATATTAAAATCAAATTCATTGGGCTAAACATTTATCAGATTACTAAAAAATTAAATGATTAAAGGCTTATATGGCTGGAAAACATTTCTAAGCATTTTTGATATATTGTGAGGGACATTGAAACTAAAATCCATGAATAGTGATGTCTAATGGTTTTTGTATTTGGGAGGTATCCATCACACCATGGCTCTGGTAACACTAAAAACTACTTTGGCTAGATTTACAACTCATATGAGTTTTAAAACTACCAAAACACAACTTATAGGAAAGCAAAAGAAAAGAAAAAAGAGAAAATCTGTAAACCAAATCAGAAAAGAAAGGGCTCAAAAATAATAGTTTGGGTTCACCAATATTTTTTACCCTATTTTTGATAAAACACAATAAAATAAATTTATAATTATAGTTTTAAAACTAAAGAATATCAAAATGCTAAAGATATGCAATACTCAACAATTCTAATTTTAATAAAATGTTAAATATAGAAATTGATGTTTTGGAAGGTACTAAGAAGAGATATATATATATTCACACATGCCTTTTTTTATTGTTTTGACTATCTGATAGTGGAAATTAATGAAAGAGATAACTATATAGGTTTAGGAACATGTACAGGATCATGAATAGAATCTAGACAGGGCCACTAGAAGTGGACAACATTGAAGTACACTTGAGTCTATTGATTATGGACTTATCCCAATTGACTATGATAGGTGATTGACAACAAATGACAGACATATTATAATTTTAAAAATTATAGGTCAAAAATATGATCAAAAAATATATTTGGATGTAACCATTTTATGAGGACAGGAATGTATCACACTCAAGTCTATTGATCGAGGAATTATCCTAGTTGATAGTGTCAAAGAACCGATTGGTGTTCCTGAATTGCATATGGGGGTAGGTGCACAAAGATGGGGGATAAAAATTGGCCTATCCATGGAGATGATTTTCCTAAAATTTCATAAATCTAAACTTCTATAGATAATTTAAGATATTTACACTCCAAATTTAAAGATGGTGTAAGAAAATGAAATGTATAATTTAGAGTCCAGTTTCCAAAACACTAAATCATTTTTAAAATTGTTGAGTATAACTAGGTCAAACATATGAAATTTGAAGAGGAACTCCTATTTTTTATGAAAATAGAATAGATAGATGGCCATGTGGTGAACCATTTTTTGAGTAACATTTAATATTATTTGAAACCCTTTGGGAAAAATTTATATAAGATCTTCTAGTTTGTGACCTATATTTTTTATATATTTTTTCAATGAGTACTTTTTTTATATATTTTTCAAGTAAATAAATCCTAAAAACTAATAACAAAATTGATAGTCATTCGTGTGATGACCTAACTACCTCAAAAAAAATGAAAATCAAATTTTTATTTTTTTAATGTGTATAATTAGGCCTAGTTTGTGACCATATAACTTTTTTTTCACTTGGATCAATGAAATATAAATTACATGAAAATGTATAGGCATGCATGTTTACAGCATGCATCGGCCTAAAAAAGATATAGTTAGAAATCAACATATTTTAAAACCTTAAATTAGTCTAAAAATTATAAAAATAATATTTTTTGAAAGAGGAGAGCGTGTTCATCATGATGGTATTAAGTTTTTGAATTTTCACATTGAAATTCTTAGTTTATTTAGCAATCAAATTTTAATTTTATTTTTTTATCATAACTATCAAAACTCAGCTATAGATTGATAGGTCCAAGCCTCTGACTCAGGAATCCAAGCCATTCCTGAGCCAAAAGGTGTGGGATTTGAATTCAAATTCAAATAGTATGATCGTGTTAATGTATAATTCTATCATGATAATAGATAACATGATCGTGTTATTTTAAAAATAATAATGTGATCATGTTACTATTGTTTTGAACATTAAAGCAATAAACATGTAGATGGAGTGAATGTTGGTTGATAGGTAACATGATCACATTATTAATAATGCAATTGCATTGTTGATAACATGATCGCATTATTGATAATACAATCATGTTCCTATTATTTTTCACATAAAATCATGTGTAAGTTGCACATGAAGGTAATTTTGGATAGAACTTATATTTAATACTATAAATGTTAAGTTTACATTTATATTGTTACATTTATTTTCTTATACTTTAAATTTAGTTTATTAAATATAATATATAACGGTCACTCTACATCTGATAGAGTTGGTCTCATAGTTTCAAGCCTTACAATGTGGAAAATAGTTATTCAAAATCTAATCTGGTTAGTACTTAGGTATTTTTAGGGTCTAGGTATTAAACTTAGGGATTTTAGCATATAGCTTTTACAATTGATATCCATTTTTGGTAAACATATAGTTAATTTTTAGGTTTTTATGCCTTATGAATTGATTCCTGTCATTTATAGGAATCTTAGGTTTTTCAAAATTAAAATTTGAAAACTACTCACTTTGAACTTGATCCAAAGTAGTGTGATTGGGGTAGTGTAGGTCATATTGGGGTAATCTAGGTCATATTAATCATTTCACTTGTTTATCATCCCTCCCTCATCCTTGATCACTTCTCATTCATATCTCATTACCCATAATCACTCTCTCATCACTCCTCATTATCCCTAATCTCTCCCTTATTGACCCTCACTATCCCTAGTCATCTCTAATCACTCTTTTATCATCCATAATCACTCCTCCATTAACCCTCACTATCCCTCATCATACCTAATCACTCCATCCTCATCCTTCATCATTTATAATCACTCTTTCCTCACCCCTCATCATCCCTAATCATTTCCTCATCCCTATTCACTCCTTCCTCATCCATTCTCATCCCTAATCACTCTCTCATTGACCTTCATTATCTCTTATCATCTTTAATCAATCAGGATTATCATACCTAATCACTCCTTCATTTAATATGATCATCCCTAATCACTCTTTCTTCATCTTTCATAATCCCTAATCAATCTTTCTTCATCCCTCATCATCACTAATCACTCCCTCATTGACCCTCACCATCCCTTGTCACTCCATCATTGACCCTCACCATCCCTAATCACTCCCTCATCATATAACATAAGTATATACTCTATAAATATCTTTGATTCCAATCATATTTTGTTTAATCCATTATAATATAAATTAACTCTTTTATAGGACTTATTGTGTTGTCATACCCATTTGTGATACTCAATTTTATTACTAAATTAATTGGATGATCTTCCAAATTTATAGTCAAGTAACATAAGTACTAACACAAAATATAATCTGAATTTGAGTTCATCAAATTATCTTTGTTGTGCAGATGACTAGATGAAAACTTATTCGATTCTACCTTTGGTAGTTTGGTTCAAAAGAGAATAATTAAACACAAATATCTTGTATAATTTTCTAATTCTGAGAAGATTTGAATCAAATGCAAATTTATTTAGTGTTTCCCATTCTTGTGTGACTTGAATCTTGGTGTACTTCACACATGCACTCCTTATGTGTGTAATGTGTCCCAAATATTTTATCTCTTGCATGAAAATTGAATATGTATTCATGTTATCATAAAAATATGTTTCTGCAAAATGTGAAACACTAGTTCAACATGGTGTAGATATTCATCCCATTTTTTCTAAATGTCAATATGGCATCAAGGTAGATTTAAAAAATGAAATAGGTAAAGGGCCTGAGGATGTCATTCAACATCTTAAAATGAATGAATTTGTTGCATGAGTTAACCTAAAAGGCATAACCAACTAGTCAATCAATCCTTCCTATATTTTTAAGATTATATTCCAAATGTCTAGAGGTTTAACATGAATATGATGATACCCAAACTTAAGATCAATTTTGGAAAAGACTTCTACACCATGGATATGGTAGAAAAATGCCTTAATATTTATATGAGGATAATAGTTCTTCACTTTCATCTTGTTAATATTTTTATAATTGATTTATAACTTTGGCATAAACACAATTGGGCTTCCACAAGGCAATGATTTGGGCATGATGTGTCCATTATCCATGATTTTATGGATATAACACTTGATCTATTCATTTTCTAGAAATGATATGTTGTATAAATAGGTTTGAGGTTGAGGTAGTTAAGGGATCAAATAAGTAGTATTGTTTAGTGTACAGTATGTAGGAACTTATTTAGGTAACTGAAAGATATCCTTGTATTCATCTTGTTTATGACTCAATTATTTTGTCTTTGTTATTTTTATATAAACCACACTATGATATGGTGATATAAGGATGTTATTACATTTAATTATTACCATCAAGAGTATACTTCTTACTATAACTAACAATATTCTTACACTTCCTAGCACTAATGACTGAAAGCTTATGAACTAACTACGATATATGGTATTTCACATCATGACAATCTATCATAATATTTCAAGGATTTACTTCATAGACTACGTGTCAATGGTAAATATATGGTTTAACACATGTAAAACATCACAAACCTATAATGGTGAGATTTCACAAAGGATTTCATCTTTAAGAAGTTTGATTTTGTACACCAAGTGACACTACTAGGTGATCCATTTTTCAATGCCTACACTAAACCATAAACTAATGTATGGTTATGGATGATGTATAAATTTCAAGTTCAATTTTTGAAAATATGCTTTAGGAGAAATTAAATTCTTCTAACTTCCATTGGAAATGATGAAGTGAATTGACTCATCATTGATCTACATTTATTAATGAAACAATATTTTTAATTCATATAATTTCCTGTTGGAGGCAGTATAGATATTTTTAGTACCAACCATATCATTGGGTTCATAATATATTATCTACTTACATTTTCATAGTGCTAGATAATTTGTACCCACTTATCGAGATGTGAAAGTAGAGAGATCATAGTGTGACACTCTTCATTGGATTTAATATTGAAGTTATGAATTGAGCACCAATTTTAAATCTTGGACTACTTGTTCTAATCATTTGAAAATTATTTTCCACTCTCTGGTATGATGACTCAATCAATATACATACAAATAGAAGGCCTTCAATGTAATTATTTAGATCATAAAATGTCCTCATATGGAAAGAAATTGATTGGTTTCAAGAAATCACATAGCTTGGTGATCCTCATGTATTTACTAACCATTTTTGGTGCTATGGTGGTTTTACTTGCTTCTCTTTTTCTAGTGTATTTTCAATTATGAATTACATGATTTCTAATAGGCTTATGTTTTTCATAGGTGTTAAATATTTATGTTTCAAATTTGCCTCCACATCATTTTGATCACTATGTCTTATATTTTATAATAGCACTCAACTCTCCACTTGTAGCTCCTAGAATTGTTAAACCCAAATAAAATAACACCATCAAGGTATTGGATGGAGTGATTAAGGATGAGGAGGGATGAGGACTGATTGAGTATAGATGATGAGGGAGTCAATAGGGATGATGAGGGATGGTGAGGGTCAATGAGGGAGTGATTAGGGAGGATGAAGGAGTGATTAAGGATTATGAAGGATGGTGGATATTAATGAGGGAGTGATTAGGGGTGATGAGGGACAAACAATGAATGATTAGAGATGAGGAGGTATGATTAATTAGTGATTAGGGATGATGAGGGAGTGATTATAAATGATGAGGAATAGTGTGGGTCAATAAATTAATGATTAAGAATGAAGAGGGATGAAGAGGGAGTGATTAGGGATGATGAAGAGATTATGAGGGATGGTGAGAGCTAATGAAGGAGTGATTAGGGATGGTGAGAGCCAATGAAAGAGTGATTATGGATGATGAGGGATGGTGAGATAAAATGAGGGAATGATTAGGGAAGATGAGGGAGTGATTAAATATGATCAGGGATGGTGAGGGTAAATGAGGGAGTGATTAGAGATGACTAAGGATAGTGAGGGTCAATGAGGGAGTGATTAGGGACAATGAAGAATGATGAGAGAGAGATTAGGGGTGATGAGGCATGAGTAGGAAGTGATCAAGGATAAGGGATGATGAACAAGTGAAATAAACACAAATTGGTCATTTGATGTGTGAAAGTCATCAATGTAACCTATGCTACCCCAATCACACCACTTTTCATCAATTTCTAAGTGAGTGGTTTGAAAACTTGAATTTTGACAAATCTAAGACTCCTAGAAATGCTAGGAATCAATTTGAAAGGCACAAAAACCTAAAAAATGACTATGTTTACCAAAAATGGACATCAGTTATAAAAATTATGTCATGAAATACTTAGGCTTAATACTTAGACCTTAAAAATGGCTAGGTAATGACTAGATTGAATTTTGAAAAACTATTTTCCACATCGTAAGGCATGAAACTATGAGACCAACACTATCAGATGCAGAGTGACCCTAATTTCTTATATGTACTAAATGTAATAATATAAATTTAACCTTATACTTACCTTCATGTGTAACTCCCACATGTTTTATATGTGAAAAATAATAGGAACATGATCATGTTATCAATAACATGATCATGTTACCTGTTATCTAACATTCACTCCATCTACATGTTTGTTGATTTAATGTGCAAAACAACATAAAGGTGATCATGCTATTTTTTTTACAATAATGCAAACATGTTATCTATTAATGTGATCACATTATATATTAATGAGATTGTGTTATATATTAATGTGATTACATTAAACATTAATGTGATTGTGTTATGTCTTGGTAATTACCAAGCCATAATTTAAAAAACTTTATCATGTTATGTTAACAATGTGATTACGTTATTTAATAACATGATCATGTTATGTAAAATATCCATGAAATTATTCCCCAACTCCGTGCACTTACCCATGGATGCTAATTACTCTGAGATATCAGAATTAATTTTTTTTACATAAATCTTTGTGTTTCTTCTCGTGCCTTTCAAACCCTAAAGGAAATTTTATAACTTGAAACCCTGCAAGGAAAGAGGGGAGTGTAATTATCTGATTTGACCTCAATCACCCCCTTGATGATTAACCATTACCTACATATATAATACTCTAAGGATAGAAATCAAGACCATGTAGTTCTCCCACCTAAGGTGATTGTGCAATTGTGTTCCTTTGATTATATGTATGCATCTAGAAAATGGATTTGATGATTGATAATGATAGATCTTGACTTAATTTAAAAATCTCTCAACTTGGCTTATATCTACTTATTGTAAGTGATCTTGAATTTTTATAGAGCATGGAAATTTTTCTCAATGTGCAGAAGTGTAAAATCTTGAACCAAGTGAATAGTTAGTGGGGGAAAATGAATGACCTTGATATGTATTTATAGGTGAATATTTTGATAATTTCCTTTAGATGACCATGTGAAATGTGTGGAAAGACCCAAAATAATACGTTAAATTTAAGAAACTAGCCATGATTTTGTGTGGGATGTAGCGCACCTAAGTGGGCAAGAGTGCAGTACACTTCTATCTATCTAGAGTGGACTTGTTTATAATTATCAAGGATAATTATCCTATGTTGGAGATAGTTTGAAGATTATTTTAGATAACTTGAGTAGTTAACATTGGAATTTTTGTGTAGTATTAAAAACAAACAAAGGTTTAAGCTCACATATGGAGAAAAGGCTTAGAGGAATGGGAATAAAAGTCATGTAATTGGGTGCAAGTCATGTGGGTAAGAATATTTTAAGAATTAGCATTGTTAATTACTCGTGACAATATTTATGTGTCTACACTATGTTCCATTGATGCCATTACTCTTGAATGATATGTTAGTCATTTCTTATATATTGTGTGTGGCCCTTAGCCTTGTACATTTAAAATCTTTATTTCTCTTATTTACGAAATTATTATGTCCGTTGTGTGCAACCCTTAGCCTTATTTGTTATGACATATTTATGTGCCTTTTTTGGCCCATGGCCTTATATATGACACTGCATGCTTATGAGTGGATTCATTCAATATTTTTCATTAATATTTCTAAGATATATTATTTTTTGGGTGTTTTGATATATATCATGCACTACCCCTTTTTGTGTGATGTCATGATTCCTATCATGCACCTTCTTACTGCATAGTCTTATTCAGTTATTGCATTAGTTATGGTTAATACCACATGTTTCATGGATACATATATCTTGACATGACATTTAAATTCCCTACATTATATATGTTACATACATGCTTTGATTGGCACATACATTACCATGGTGATATACTCTTCACATGTCGACATTCTTATACATGATGATATATTTATACATAACATGATACAATCAAATCTTATTTTTTAATGAAAGACTACAAGACACACCCATCATGTAAAAAGGGGGACATATTAGTGGTCTTCTCATAGAGACACAAGCCTCCATGAATAGAAAATTCAGATTTCGATATAGAATCCAAGTTTTTGATATTTAAATAGGTTCAAATATCAGATTTTTTCAAATATATGACATATATTTTACACATTAGTATAGATTTTGGGGTCATATTCCATCCATATTTAATTGCTTCATAGATACATGCATTAGAAATTATAAATTCATACATAATTGAGTGCATATTTTATGCAAGTGCACATAGTCTAAAAGAACAAAATTTACATGTTTTTACATATATATACATTTGAGATATAGGTTATCATATTTATAATATAGATGTATAAAATTATATACCAATCGAAATAGTTTCAAAGGGGCATGATACTGGTTCATGCAAATACACACTATGATAGTTTATAGTTGGCACTGATTCAGTGAGGCATGATACTTGTTTATGTGTATTTACATATTTTGTAGTAAAAATTATTTTGATTATTTATTTTCAAACACAATACAATGGTATGAAGTAGTGAGAAACCTTGAATCAACAATTATACTTGTGATGGTTGATTCATGATTTTGATTTAATGTACATTGAGTTTCAGCAACATTCAATATCCATGGAATTACCCATAGTGAACCCATTATGTAGTTCCCACCTTACCATATTGGGGTATAATATCAAAGCTCAATTATTTATTTGGTTCAGTAATTTTGAGGCTTATTAGTGCTTAATAATAATACTCCTCACATTCATGAGGGTTGGAGGTATTTATCTTTCCAACCCAAGGGCTTGTATAGTTACACAAAATTGGGGATTGATAACCTTGAATTTGTCAATGGTTCAATAATAAGAACCATTATCCAATACCTCAAAAAAGACGTGTCATCCCTAATAAGCTACAAGGAAACAAGGTTTCACCCATATATATGTATACTCCTTCCTTTCTCTTAAAAAAATAAAATTTTGAATTATGGTCTAGATTTCAAATTTGTATATGGATATTATTAGATTTTCATTTCATGTTTACCTAGGGAAATTTACACATTTGGAAACATATCCCAAATAAAAAGTGTGTTGTACACACTTAGGTATTTTTTTATCCTTTTACTCTGGTATTCATATTGCATTTCCATACTAGGTAAAATAGGGGCATTTATCAACATTAAAATCTAGTATTAAGAACTTCACAATGTCAATTTTGACCTACCTTAGCCATACATAGCTTGTGTACATAAATATGATCCTATTTTTCTAATATATCACATACACATGATTCAATATAACTATGACCCACCTATTTTATTATTAGTCACCTATAGGAACCTTAAAGTCTATATAAAACTAGCTTAATATCTCACTTAGACATCTCCAGATCCTGATATCAGCATTCATGTCTGATATAGAGTAATGTAAGGCTCAGATAATAACATAAACATTATTATCCTAAGGTTGAAATAATTTTTCATTACATAAAAATGACTATTTTTCAAAATAAAAACACTCTAATGGGTTGGCCCATTCACCTAACATATCAGTGGCATGAGAAATTTATCCAATTTGACTCATATAAATACAAATATAATCCATAATTGAAATGGGTCTTTCACTAATCCATCAAACACATATACATTATTCCAAATTGAGGAAACCTTCTCTATTCCTCCCAAATTTTAAATAAATCACTAGGAGTAGCCATAAGACAAATCTATTGCACATTAATCCAAGTTAAAGAAAACATTATCATGTGTCAAAAGTTAGATCACTAGGTGCATTCATAGAGCAGATGAGCATAATCACGCATTCACTAAAGGTAATAAATACATGTGGCTTGAATTATCTATTCAGAGTGTTCGATATGTAGGAAGTGGTCAATCATCAAAGTGGGTGATTGTTGTAGACTAGGAATTTGACTGAAGCGAGGATGGTTAGTATAGTGTTAGTTCCAAAATGAAAACAAAATGAGACAAACACACTAACTAGCATAACATCTCTAGGCCTAGTCACTAAGGGGAGCTTAGTAACAAACATATATATGAAAACAACAACTAAAATGTAAATAAAACCTTCTTTCACCTTCCTTGAATGCTCTAAATATATTGTTGTAGTGGCTTTCTCAGTTTGTGCTCATGAAATCTGCATCAATGAAGTATGGCTACCTCCATCTCTCCTTAGAACCATGTGTGGCTTTGGCTTAGCTTGGATAAATAATTTTCCATTATAACACTAATTTTTATGAGGCTTTTGAAATCAATTTAGCATTATAACTTTGCACAAATTTAGCTTAAAATTCAATAGGCAAGGCCTCCTATTTATAGATTTTTAGAATGGTTTAGAATCAACCTAAACCATCCATCTCAAGATGAATATGTGTGGCTAAGGATTAATTAAATTGTGTAATTAAAATTCATAAATAGGCTCATTAATATTTTGGATAGAGAGGCATTCAAGAGGCATGGAGGGTCTTAATGAGGCATGGTAGGCGTAAACCCTAATATTTTTGGCATTTATGGCTTGTGGATGCAACCCCATAGGATGATGGAATTTTATGATGTAATTAATGAAACAATTTCCAATAAATATTTATTCAACAAGTTCCATGGAAAATTAACTTAAGCTCTTAATTTGGTTTAATTAGCCTCAAACATGATTAGTCAACTTTGATGTAAATTTTGGCTCTTTGTGAACAAATTACTCAAATTGGTTAAAATATCTTGTTATTAGCCTAAAATTTGATTGGATTGGAATTAAAATGTGATGTTAGATACATTGGATCCATTATCCCATTTAGGGTTTTATCAACACCAAATAACAAAGGCATATGTCTCATGCAAGAGATTTGACAAAAAAGAGCGATTTAGAGCACTCAGGTACAAAATTAGCTTTTTAACTTGAAATGATCTGATCAAAATTAGCAATCCCATAAATTACATTTCCCCATTTAATTACACTCTGGCCAAAATCAGCACTTGAATATATCAATTTTAACTCTTTTAATGTGTTTTAGTGTTTTTAGGCCAAATTGTGCATTTTGGTAAGAATTGGTCAAAATCCTAGTTGGAGGTTATCGGTGGTTAGTTTTAAGTGTTTATAGTTTGCCCCTATTTGGGAAGATGTTGAAAACCATAGGCATAGAAATGTCTTCTCAAATAATGATAAATGGCCTATATGCCAAAAAGAAGGTGATGATTGAATAAAAAGCTCCAACTGGTGTTTGGGAAGCTTATGATGATTCCCCCTCAAGGGAGTGGCCATTACATATGTAGATGGATGGTCCCTCGAAAAGAAACAAGAAGAAAGGTGGAATTAACCCATGGTTGAGATTAATGCAAATGATAAAATGCTTGTGTGGATTGATTTTTAAAGATTACTGATTTGCCCAAAGGCAATTATAATCAGGAATAAAAATCAAAATAATGATTTGCCCATAGGTGGTTATAATCATTAAGAGGACTTGGATTGGCTAAATATGATGTTTGATATGGTTTTTCCCTAATTGGGGATTATTATCAAGTATAACTCAAGGATATAACTTGGAATATAGATTAAAAATGAGTGGGTGCAAACGTAGGTGTGATGGTCTAATGACTAAAGAAGCCACAAATAACCATGCATATGAGGATGCAAAGTGATGAAAGATATGGATAGAATAATGAGATTTATCTATAGAAAATATTTAGTTGTATCAACCAATGAGGAAATGCTCATCCTTATTAAAATAATACAAATAAAATGGTCAATGGGTTGATTTGATCAAGGGTGGGATGAAAGGATTTGTTAAGTTGCCAAGGAGAAACTTTTATGACTCCATTGCTTTTAGACCTTCTTAAAGATGATTTTTGTTGTAGCATGTGATGGTAGGAATCATGATAGAACACCATGAAGACTTGGTTTAAATATACATAAGTACTAACTCCTGGTCAATTAAACACTCAAAAATAATACACCAATGATAAAAACCATGATGATAATGTTGACATATAAATATGGATGGACTCAAGAATAATATGCACAAGGAATCACCTAATTAACACATATAAAATGAGTCAAGGCAATAGTTTTTAAATCAAACAAATAGGCAAGTGAACAAACAAACAAATAAAAAGTGCACAAACAAATAAAAAAATTGAGATAAACAAACAAATAAAAAGCCTGAAAACAAAAGCAAAAGAAAGCATCTTAACAATGACCATGCCCTAGTAGGGTGGATCAAGGATAACTAACTGGATTAGATAGGAAAAAAAATTTTGGATTTGGATATATTTAAATGTTTTTATAATTTTAAGGTGTCTTAACTCATTAGAGAATGATAAGATACCAACTCACAAAATAGCGGGAGTGTTTAGCTTAGATTGCTTACAAAATAAAGAGAGTGTATGGAAAAGGGGGACTGAGGTGACCTCAACATGAATTGATCATGACCTACTTTATCTCAAAATGACCTCAAGTCAAAGTAATTCCATCCACATAAAAGGTGGGGAAAAACCAACTAGGTCCCAATAAGTTTTCAAGTATGGTAAATGGTCAGTCAAATAAAAACAACAATGGTAAGGTGATGTGACAATGCATGATAAACAAATGTTTCCCCTAGTTTACCCATAGGTTATTATAACTAGGATACAATGGATCATATCCATGGTACTAATTTTCCCATAAGTTGTTATAATAAGTAACAAGTCTGATGAACACTAATTTTCCCATAGGCAGTTATAATTAGGCTCACATAAACAAACTTGATATAGGATGGAAAATGAAATATATCTTTCCAGATCAACTATCACACTACTTTCATATACTATCATTGTAAACATATATTTGATTGATTATTAAAACTTGATAAAAAATCCCCTCACAAAAAGTGCATGAAAAACCATAGTAACCAAGATCAAAATAGAATTGGGTAGGATGACTAAAAAAAAGATTGGGTCTAAATAAGAATGGAATGATAGGATGGCATGGAATTGCTTTAGGATAATTATGGGTTTTGATATATTGGATAAAATGGTAAGAGGTGTTCCCCCAAATGATAAGGTGATTGGTTGGGATATGCGACAATGGCAAAAGGATATGTAACAATGGCAATGGTATGTGTTTGGACAATGAGGAAGGATATTGGTTTTTGATATATTTGGCCTAGGTATGGTAAAGGGCATATGATCCTATTGTTCCTAATAAAATGGAGATGCACACCCTGATCATCAAATAATA
The DNA here is from genome assembly GCA_037957365.1 of Torreya grandis. Taxonomy (NCBI): domain Eukaryota; kingdom Viridiplantae; phylum Streptophyta; class Pinopsida; order Cupressales; family Taxaceae; genus Torreya; species Torreya grandis. The sequence continues at coordinate 1,570,305 of JARHVA010001557.1, read as the reverse complement.
CAAACAGAATAATCAATCATGTTAATTGCTGACCCACACCTTGTCTGAATAGTTGCTCTATCAAGAACTTGATGTAGATTTGAATGCCAAGAATTTTGTTGTGTTATTCTTTGGTCATTGATTTTGATTCCTTCAAGCATCAAAACAAGGTATCTTTGTAGCCTCTACAATGAAAAATGCAATCGTGGATGGTAAATAGGGATAAAATTTAGATGATAGTTTTGTTTGTGAAATGGATTGGTAGATGATAATGACATGAATGATGATGATTTGGAAACAAATAGAGATCATGAATTTAAATCATACGTAATGTTATTTATGTCATATTTGACATAGCTTTAGATGTGGCAGGGCTAAATACCTCTGAAGCTACTCTTGATAGGACTACCAAAATTTTCTAGTGTTTAGGCATGAGAGTAGCTAGCATTTGATTAGGTTGTAGATAGGAAGCTATTTTGATTTGATCTTTGATAATGTCTTCATCAAGTAGTGAAATAATTTTGTGCTCATCTATTGGCACCTCAATGAGGTTTTCACCAATGAATTTATCTTGATTATCCCATAGTGCCTCTTAGAAGGTTTCACTAAGGAATGTTGAATTATGAATTTGATTATCTTCTAGTGCCTTTGAAAAGGTTTCACTAGAAGATTCTGAGTTTAAAATTTGATTGTCTCCTAATGCCTCTAAAAAGGTTTCACTAGGAGACTGTTCTTTTGATGCATGAATGTGGTCTAGGCCTCCTTGACATTTTTCAATTGTTATGTCACATGGATGTATTTCAACAAAGTATGATTTTACTGGTCCCAATCGACACTTATGGGAGATGGAATGTCAATAACATGGATCTATTGGTTGGTGGTAATGTAATTGGGGTTGGCTACACAATCCTCATAAAAGATACTAGGATAACTTATGGTGATGCTAAATTAATCATCTTAAAAAGCTATAGAAGGATCACAAATGTATTCAAACTAATCTGCAAAGCACATGTAACCAATATTATAACAATTATGAATGTATTATGTTTCTAAATCATATTTTGACTAAAGGGACTTTGAATCTGATGTTAAAACTGATGTTGATTTTGATTTTGATGCTAAATTTGATGCTAGTTCAAGAATAGGACCTGATGCTAATTGTGATTCTTCATCTTATGGGTACTCCATTAAAATGATGTCTCATTGAATGTTTGGTATTAGACTAGTAACAACCTATGATGGCATAATGGTCTCCACATATATTGGTTTGTCAAAGTGAGACTCCTCTAAAATGGAAAAAAGGTCAGGAGATAACTCCTCAAAGACTGGCTTGTCAATAAGAGGCTCTTATAAAATAGGCATATGGTCAAGGTAATGATTTTCCCAAAGGTGGTTATAATCATTAAGAAATGACTCAACAAATATTGGCTTGTCAGAGGGAGACTCTTTAACAATTGGTATAGGATCAATGGGTAATTCATCATAGGTTGACTTATCACAAATGGTTAGTTCAACAAAAACATCTTGGATTGGGTGGGTCTCTTGGCCTTAGTTTCTAATAAATTGGAAAATACCCGTTTTGAACATAGCTTGATTTTTGAATGATTAGTTTGGTTGAGGTTTTGATGGGATTGGTACTAGATGAGGAATGGCCTATGGTTGGATAATGGTAGGGAATTGTGGAGCTTGATTACTTGCATGAGCCAAAGGACAAAGTCCTAAAATGGTAACAACAGGGTGGTATGAGGCTTGGTTACTCACACAATATAAAGGATGAGGTCTCAGAATGGTAATGGGCATTGTGGAGCTCAATTTCTCACACAAGCCAATGAATCTAAGTCCTCTTTATGAACCATATCATCCCAATCTTGAGATGGATCATAAGTTGATTCTTTAATATGTTCCTTGTATTGATTATTGTAAGGAGGGTATGGATCTATCTCCCAAACAACATTATCATTATAGAGGTATGTACCTAATTCTACCTCACCAACCATATCATCCCAGTTGAGGTCTTGACTTTGATTTTGTGTATTTTGACTATGTTCCCTATGTGGAGTATTGTAGGGAGAATAATAAAACTCCCTAAAAAATCTTTCTCTATAGGGATTCCTAGTAGGATTTTATGTGAACATTCTATCATAAGTTGGATTATATGTGACTCCACCATAAGTGTATCTATACCTATCCACATAAATGATGAAAGCTTTGAAACAAAAGGCTTAGAGTTCTACAAACTCTAAAAAACTATGTCCAAAGGACAAATGGTTCAAACTTGGTATAACTTGGTCAAAGGTGGATTTGTATCTCTTATTTGGTCTAAAAGTGGAGTTGTATCTCCAAAATGTTTTATGCTAATATTTGGCATAAAATAGTCTAACATCAAATGTCTAATGCCAAATGTCATACACACAAATTGTCAAGCATCTGAATAAAAATTGGCATGTCAAAGGTCTAGGTCAAAGTGTTCCAAACAAGGTCTAAACTAGGAAAGGGAAAAGAGTCGCTAGGTCTTTTATCCAAACATGGAATCAAAATCTATGATCAAATAGGATATACTAGGACTTTTGGCCAAACAATGTCAAAAGATATTAAAATAAAGGACTGATGTGAATTTAATCTAACAAGTTTGGAAACAACTTTTGACATAGACTTGACACACAGAACCAAATATAAACATGATCAATTGGCATAATCCATAAGGCAAAATTTTTTTGAAGAAAGGTTGTGCTATCCCAAAAAAAGTCACAAACAATGATGAGGATAGGCTGTATAAATAAATAAACAATAAATAGTCTTCAAGTTTGGGTAATCAATTAACCAAATTTATGCAACCCAAAAGAGAAATATTTATGTATCAACCCCATGAATTAAGGCCTAAATATAAATTAATCAATGTTTGAATCCAAACTTGATAAGGTTAATTAAAAACTCAATGTTGAAAACTAGGATTTGACCAAACAAGCTAGACAAGATTGGACAGCATGATGACGCATAAATAGGGTCCAAATGGCATATGTGACTAGTTTTGAATAATGGTTTTAATACAATGGTAAATAGTTATTAAAACAAATTGAGCAGCATAATAGCGTTAGCATGCTGGAATGATGTGATCAATGTTATGTTTTAAAGACTCAAAAGGTCAAACTTGATAATGATGTGGATAGCATAACAGTACCCATTTCAAACAAGTAACACATATAAAAACATGTTTTAGAATAAAATTCAAGGTACAAGTGTGATGTAAAATGGCCAACATAACCCCTCTTTAGACAAAGGAGTAACATATAGACAAATTGGTTTTAACATGGTATATAAACAAACAAATAAGTTTGTCTCAAAACATGCCAAGCAAAAATGACCAAAATACACTAAGTATAATCGTCTAAATCCTAACAAGGGTATGATAATGTGGGGTTGACTAAAACTACTTGGTTTTCAAATGTTCTAGATAGATCAATGACACCTTACTTTCACATCCAATGGGCCAAATAAGTGCACTTAAATTGGGTGTCTATGGCACTTGGTTTGTTGCAAAAAGGTCTTGCCCTTTTTCCAACCACTCCATCTATCTCTTGCTTAGTGTAGTGCAATGTCCAAAGTCCATATATATCCCATGTGAAACTCTAACACTAGAATGTGGTTTAACCACTCAAACCTCCAATCCTAGTGGGAACTCTTTTGAAGTCAGTGCCAAGAGTTGAAACCCCTGGTCAAAGCTTCCCTATAGAACTTGTGGGAGGTAATGAAATCCCCCTCATAAGCCAAGTTTACATAAAATAAATGACTTCAAATAAAAATACTTTATCATCATCTCAAGATCAACCAATACTATTGCAAGTTTTTGGGGAGTGCTTTAAACGACATTCTTTCTATGCCTTGGACTAGGCATTTTGCAATAAGGATGGTGTTTTTTATTCCAAAAGTTCCCTAAAGGGGACGGATGGAAGAGCATACACACACAAAAAAAAATCCAATCAATTAATTAATCATCTATTAAACACAAACTTGACAAATGATTCCAATTTTAAGCACTAAAACAAAAGTTTGGTGATGTTCTTTTTGGCCTTTTATCTTAGATTGTGAACTTTGAATGAAAAACACAAAACTTGCTCAAATAATCACCCTTAAAAATTTTCATGCACACCAAAAGAGATATTTTTAGTTTATTTTAAACATATAAAAGAGGTATAAAAATAATTATTTAGTAAATATTTAGCTTGGCCCTGTAATGAAAAAGTCAGTATGTTGTTTAGCCTTAAAGCTAATTTGAGTTTGAAAGAATTAACTTTGGAAAATGAAGTCTCAGGTTTACATAGTACAATCCCATTACTCCACATAAAAATCCCATGAGTCTATAAAACCATGAGATAAACATGTAATATTGCCATTTTGCTTAGATTAATAAAAGGAACATAATATTGCTACTCAGGGTCATAATCCTGCTACTCGGATTGACAATATCGCTACTTGGGGTCATTATCTTGCTACTCAAGGTGATGATACTGCTACTCAGGGTCATAATCTCGCTACTCACATTTAAAGGGTTTTTGTGAAAAATAATATGTAACTTCAAGCTAAACTAATTGTATAATATTAAAATTGAAAAAAAAACATGTGGTTTTAAAAACAAATTGTCAAAAAATGAATTTGGATGACCCCATACCAAGCTCCAGGATGGCTTGTTCTACACACTACAAAACCATGACTCACAGTGGCAATCTCACCACTTAGTCATAATTTCAAGTGGTAGGATTGCAATATTATGACTTTAGAGTGGTAGGATTACAATACTATGACTTTGGAATGGTGGGATTGCAATACCATGACTTTGGAATGGTGGGATTACAATACCGTGACTATGGAGTTATAGGATTGCAGTCTAGATAAAAAAATGTGTTTTTACTAATTTTTTCACTCTTTTGGTCCTCTCAGTCCAAGATTATGCATAACAAAGGTTAGTAGTTTGCTTGTATGAGCCTTATGACCAAATGTGTGAGACTAGGGTCCCACCAGGCATGCCATTTGTAGACTAGGAATTTGACTCAAGAGAGGATGGTTAGTATAGTGTTAGTTTCAAAATGAAAACAAAATGAGATAAACACACTAACTAGCATAACATCTATAGGCCTAGTAACTAGAGGGAGCTTAGTAAAAAACATATATATGAAAACAATAACTAAAATTCAAAGAAAACCTTCATTCACCTTCTTTGAATGCTCCAAATAGCTTGTTGTAGTAGCTTTCTCAGTTTGTGCTCATGAATTTTGCATCAATGAAGTATGGCTACCTCCATCTCTCCTTGGCACCATGTGTGGCTTTGGCTTGGCTTGGCTTGGATCAATAATTTATCATTATAAAACTACTTTGCATTAAGCTTTTGGAATTAATTCAGCATTATAACTTTGGACAAATTTAGCTTAAAATTCAATAGGCAAGGCCTCTTATTTATAGAATTTTGGAATGATTTAGAATCAACCTGAACCATCCATCTCAAGATGAAGACGTGTGGCTAAGGATTAATTCAATTATGTAATTAAAATTCATAAATAGGCTCATCAATATTTGGGATAGAGAGGCATTTAAGAGGCATGGAGGGTCTTAATGAGGCATGGGAGGCATAAATCCTAATATTTGTGGTATTTATGGCTTGTGGATGCCACCCCATAGGATGATGTCATTTGATGATGTAGTTAATGACAATCAATTTCCAATAAATATTTAATCAACAAGTTCCATGTAAAATTAACTTAAGCTCTTAATTTGGTTTAACTAGCCTCAAACATGATTAGTCAACTTTGACGTAAATTTTGTCTCTTTGCGCACAAATTACTCAAATTGGTGAAAATATCTTGTTATTGACCTAAAATTTGATTGGATTGGAATTAGGATGTGATTTCAAATATGTTGGATCCATTATCCCATTTAAGATGTTATCAACACCAAATAACAAAGGCATATGTCATGTGCAAGATATTTGATAGAAAAGAGCGATCTAGAGCACTTAGGTATAAAATTAGATTTTTGACTTGAAATGATTTGATCAAAGTTAGCTAGCCCATAAATTGAATTACCCCATTTAATGACACTCTAGCCAAAATCAGCACTTGAATATATCAATTTCAACTCTTTTGATGTGTTTTTATGTTTTTAGGCCAAATTGTGCATTTTGGTAAGAATTGGTCAAAATCCTTGTTGGAGGTTATCGGTGGCCAATTTTAGGTGTCTACAATTATGGTCTTCTTAGCCAATTAAAATTCCTACATTTTTTATAAGTTTCTACCCTTTAGACTTGGATCTATGATTTTAAAGAGAAGGATGTTGATTTTTGGAGTTGCACATAGAGGAGGGAATCAATATCTCACACAAAGAGATATTTTAAGTAGGTGAAAGTGAATGTATGGTCATTTAACACTTCCTAAGACAATACCATCTAGTTTGGTCACTATTATCAATGTTTCTATCTAGGCGCGATGTTATTATCCCTACACACATAAAAACACAATTCCAAATCCATATGAATCACAAGTCTACTTCCAGTCCTTGTTCACTGTCAAAATTCATTGTTAGTCAACCAATCAATTAGAAAAGATAAGTATCTTGATCTTCTTAGTCAGTTCCATATTTAGCACATGCCACATGTCAAATATATTTCATTACATTACATTCATATGTATGTTTTATTGTCATATTTTGAAACTAAATAATGCATTCAAGTTTCTATCTTAATTAAGGTTAACCATAATTAATTAATCCAAATTAGGGTAAAATATATGTTGAACTTATCTTTTTTACATTTTAGGGCTTGAGGGAAAAATAAACAAATAGGCAGGTGTTGAAATTATCTTTTTAATATTCTAGGGCTTGAGGGAAAATTAATAAACTGATATACGCATATCAGTTGCCATTTCTCTCCCTCTAAACATAATGTAAAATAAAAATAATCATTGCATATATGCAATGCCTATGAAGATAAAAAATCAAAATACTACAAAACATAGGTTTTTTTGAACTATGGAGAACCTAGATAAACTAGAGCTGAAATAATCTAAAAAAATAAAGAAAACACTCATAATTAAAAAAACACGTGTTATTTCCTTCCAAGATGCAAAAATACATTAAAAAATAAGATTTTGATCCTAAACTACTTATAAACAACACTAAACAAATAAAATCCTCCTCACTCAAGGACACTAAATTTCAAGATAAAATTATAGGAAAATAAAACTACATTGATGACAAGGGAGAAGCTAAAACTTGCATCCATAGAGAGATGAAAACTAGGAACAATCATACAGAATGATGAAATTGTCATCTCTAATAAAAAATTGATAAAAAATGTCATCAATAAATAGAGGAACATGTCATTGAATGAAACTAGGCCTCACCTACAGAGCATGATGAGCATTGAAGACTTGAGCATGAGAAGCAAAGCGATGGTATGTTTTCACTATCCCATCCACTTATTAAAAAGAAAATCATCTATAAACTATACCTATTGGTTGAAATTTAGGTCACTTTTGTATTTTTTGATTTAATGACTTGCCCAATGATAAATGACACAAGTTTGCTAACAGTTGGAGAAATCATTGTTGACATGGTGATTTCACTCTATTTTTGAGATGGGAAGCTCTATTGTATGATTATGGGTTTTATCGTGGGAAGGGGAGGGGTTGTAATTTTAACTGGCAAGCACAAAGGAAACAAAATTGGGAAATAGTGGAAGATGGGAAGAATGGAGGTGAGAATCCCAAAATGGAATGAATACAAAGAACCATAAAAATAACTTAGAATTAAATAAAAGAGATAGAAATTTTTCATCTCACACAAAAATGGATATAGTATTATCTAGTGTAATAGGAACAAAATACTTGCCTAGAAGCACAAAGTCTCCTCAAAACTCAGATTGGATACACTTGGTACAAATCTCATATGTAGGTTTACATCATAAAGTATGGAAACACCGTGAATTTCACACAACCAAGAAAAATGTATAATTTTAATGGATTCTCTGTATATGTATATAATTATAAAATTTGCAAACAAAGGTCATCAAAACCCACAAAGCAAAAGATTGATATCACACTCTTGATTGCATTCCAATAATCAAAGTTAGAAATTGCATAGCACACACACAAAATTGTAGGTAGATCTTCCCCAAGAGATTGAAAGAAAGAAAAACCTTTTACAATTATCATCTCTCCTATTTGTAACACATATGAGGATGAAATGAGCTTTCATATTCTCAATTTGACATTTTGTATTCTCATTTTTGTCTTATTTTATTTTACATTTATTTTCTAATTTTTAATAAAGTGACTCAAATAAATCATCAACTAGGCCCTCCTAGCCTTGTCCATTAGATGATAGAGTCTTAAAATAGCATGTGCCACACCATAACATATGAAATTGGTCCTACAAAGGGGCATTTGGCAAACACCCGAGAACTAAACATATAAAAATGTCTCCAAGGTTAGAATTCTTTACATTGTTAGATTTATTGTTTCAATACCTTTCCAATGCTTTAAATGGGAGCCACAACGGATTTTAGATGTGAAAGATATGGCCAAATAGAGATTTCATGCTTAGTGTGTTTGTGATGTAATATCAGAGAAACATTTATCCCTCTTTGTTTTACAGCCAAAATTTTAAACAACGTATCAAATATTTTACATCATTAGATAGATCATTTCAATACATTTTTTTAATCATCTAAAATGTCATTTTAATGTAATGAGTGTTACTTGAGACCAATTTATCCTTAGATTATCCCTAAACTTATATTAGGGCCTATTTTGATCCTTTTCTAGATTTTGTGTGGGTTCAACCCACTCCCAAACATACCAAAATCAACACTGAGCTACCCCCTAAGCATTTAGGCCCCTTGTTCACAAGTTTATTCCACTTGGACATTAGCATGGCCCTTGGGACACTAGTGCACTGTGCTAGCGACCTAGGGACCATGTTTGTGTCCCTTAATTGATTAATCCTCCAATGGATATCTTTTTGTTCCTCAAAGTAATTTAGAATTATCCTAGACCTATTTCACAATTTAACAAGCAACAAAATGCTATATATACACCACTTTCATTCACTTATCCATTATATGGAAATCATATGTAAATACTGACAAACTAACTTAGAAACAGTTGTGCAAATCAAGGTCATTGATCCCTATTCTACCTTACTTATGTATACACCCATATACAACATCCCAAAACTCATATTACTCAGATTTTCAACCTCAAGTCACACTCAAATCACTCAAACTGAAACTCATACTAAAATTCACTTGTACTTGCATAATCACTTAGATTTTGAGAACTACATGTTAGCAAAATAGATAGCACCCTAATTGAAGGCTCTTAGATTTGGCTCTTAAACCTTGGGCATAGTTTTGAATAGGCTTGATAACTATGGGAATTCTATCCCAAGTCTTTTGGAATCTATAGTTGAAATTCACCATGAATTCATGATTGAATCTCTTAATTATTTTGAGCTACTCCACAAGTGAAAGATGATCACTTTTTTCCTCAAAGTGCTTGCACAGAACCTCTCCAAATTCATCCCAGTTGTTGATTGATGTAGGGGATAAACCTTTATACCATTGAAGTGCCTTCCCTTTGAAAGAAGTTGCCAACAATCTCATTGCTACATTTATTTGTGTCATATGATGCACTGAACAAAGATTAGCAATATCTACAATATTTTTTATAAGGGTTGTTGGATTTTTTCCTATAAAATAAGGAAGAGCCTTTAGAGTAGAAACTAGAATATCATTCTATTGATTTAGATTTAGAGGACTTCCACCATTGAATGCAACAAAAGCATGTCTTATAGGAACAACCATCTGAAGTATAGGGTTTAAAACAATATTTGGCTGAACAATATTAGTTTGGACAAGAGTATTTTTTGCAATGACAGGGACAATAGAAAGGGTAGGATTTGGATTTGACTAAGAGGCTTTCTTCTTCTTTACTGATTGGAAAGATAACTCAGAGCAATCTGAATCTTTGCCCTTTGCAGAGGATCTTATGACAACTTTTGGTGGCATGAAAAATATATAAATCTGGAAATGAATAATACACTTAGGTGCATAGATAATAATTCAAAAGTATGAATAATTTGGTTCCACTGAGTGTGCTAAAATTGTTAGCAATCTAGATAGCACCCTAATTGAAGGCTCTTAGATTTGGCTCTTAAACCTTCACACATGGACTAACATTGGAATGATCTGAGTTGTGGGACATGTGAACTCAAACCAGACCTCTAGATTTTACTTAGATTAGCTCCTCTGATGTATCACTTTTGCACTGACTACTAAACTAATTGATTGTTGGGATGAAAAGGAAAAAGAAGAAAATTGAAAGTGAACTACCTATCTAATTGGTGATACACCTAATTTGTTTGACTGATCCACTCAATTTGGGCTCCTAAAACACTGATCAAATAATAAAAAGATAGCATTTTTAAATCTAATTGACCCCTACGCATCAGTATTTCATGAAAAGGTTCTAACTAGTGATTACAGCTTGAGTGAAAATAATAGAAAGCCCTAATTTAAGACACTAACTAGCTATCAAAATCCATTAAAAAATTCAGCCAAAAGATGTTAAACACAAAAGATGACATGCATAAATTGATCAGCTAGTAACTAGGTAAGAGTCAAGACTTAATAAGGAAGAAAATAATCTATCACATAAGCAAATCAATGACTAAAAATACACTATACCAGCACTTGGAATTTGAAAATTGTCCTTCAATTAATCTGAAAAGGATACAACTCAACTTTTGGCAGAGTCTGGTCTTACCAATAGAGGGATTGATTTCAAGGTTGAAAAGCCAACTTATATAGAAAATTACACAATATCCAAGAGGTTGGCACTGAAAATAGAAGAAGACAACTCTCACATTAACCATTTGACTAAAGATCTAAAAATAAAACTCTTTGTCTTTAGGCCTTGTATGAAAATTTCCTTGGCATTTGAATAATGGTGTCCTCCTATTTTAGTCAAAATATTCATGCAAGGCATGCTACGTTACTCCTTAGATGAATAACTTGAGAATGAACTGATCTAGAAGCAAAACCAAATTACAACTCCACTTGAACTACTGGTAAATTGCTAGAAACGTTTGAATGTCTTCAACAAGATGGTGAGAACACATGCATAAATTATACTTGAACTGAAGCTTACATTGGACATGTATGTGATGCATTCGAGTTGAAATCTTTATTCTTGTCTCAGTTTGCTCTTGTGTATGTATCTTATTCTATTTTTGGTTAATTGCATGCTTTAGTCTATTTATGGTTTTTTCTATCTGTGGCACAGTCTATTTTTTTGTTTCTTTTGGGTATGTTATTTTGGCTTATCTATCTTTTACCATATTCCTGTAGAAAAAAAGTCTACGGGAATTATCATTTCCCTTTCTCCTTGTCTTTCTCTATTCCTTTGTTTATTCTTATAGGTTTTTATTTCCATAGGTTTTGTCTTTGTCTTTTGTTTCCCACGAACAAAATGTTTGTGAGAATTGTCTCTTCATTCCTTTCTTTGTTCTTCACTTTTCTTGTCTTCAGCCTTTTGTAAAATATCTTGTTGGGAATTCTTCTGAAGGAAACATTTCACTTGTCCCTTTTTTTCTCACTTTGCCTTTGGTCTCTACATCATCAGGCTTTGCTATCGTTGGGACTTTTGTAAAGTTCAATTCCCCATGGGCAAAAAGTCTGAGGGAATTATCTCTTCTCTCTTTTGTTATGTCTTTATTTTTTGTATCATCCCTTTCATTTCCCATGAACAAAATGTCTATTGGAATTCTTTCAAAAAAATTATTTGAAAGAATTCTTTCAAACAAATTGTTTGAAAGAAAAATCAACTCTTTCTATGCTTTGTCTTTTACTTGCTCATTTGGGCTTGTGGCTATGTTTAATTCCCACGGATAAATTTGATTTGGTAATTCTTTCTGATAATTTGTCTGAAAGAATTCTTTCAGAAAAATTGTTTGAAATATTTGTCTTATCTTTTGCTCCCTTTTCCTGAAGGAAACCTACCCTTCAAAAAAGTTGAAATGGTCCATCTTCACTCAAAGAGCCCTCCACAAAATTTAAAGTGCCCTTCATAAAATATAAAGTGTGTTCCACAAGATCTCAAGACCATTTTGGGTTTATCAATGCTTCTTAATTTGAGGTTGTCAATAGAAATTACTTATAAAGTGATTCAAGCAAAGTAGTCATGCAAACCCATGAACCATTCCAAGACCATCTCGGGTTTCTCCTTGCTTCTACTTACTTTGGACTTGTCAATGCTCACAACTTATCAAAGAATATAAGCAAAGCACCTTCAGAACTCCAAAGTCTTCCCTTTGTGAAAACCCAAAAACCACTACCCAAGACTAATTTAGGTTTTTCCTTGGTTGTTACTTACTTTGGGTTTCTCGTTTCTTACAACTTATAAAATGAAATAAGTAAAGTTCTTCCATAACCCCAAAGTATTTTGTTGTCAAGAACCCGAAGTCTTGCTGAGTGAAGAACCTGAAGTGTTCTTTTGATAAGATAAATTCTTGGACAAATCTTGGACAAGGATCATCTGGACTTGAACCAAAGTGAATGCCCCAAAACAATATAAACTTACATGATGTACAAAGTTTCAAATGGTAAGGGTGACAATTTGACCTATGGGGGCAAAATTGTCAACATTCTTGGTGACTCAATTGGGAAGCATGCTTGTTATGCTTAAGAACCAGACCATAAACATGACTCTTGGACTCACACAATGAATAAAAATTGATACATGACTACCAATACAACCTTTGATTTAATATAAGACAACTTTTAGATCCCAAAACAAGAAGGGAAACACACAAAGTAAGGAAAACTAACTAAGCAAATGTGTAAACAACATTTATTTGGGATAAAATAAACTAGACTAATGTGTTAGAACAACACTTGGAGGAAAATAAACAAAAATATGTACATGGAATGACTCTCCTAATAGTAGTATTTAAGAAACATCCCATTCACGAGAATAGGAATCTCTTCTCCACTCAATTTGGATAACTAAAAAGCATTGATCTTTTTACAATCAATGATAATATAAGGTCCACTCCAAAGGCTATCAAATTTGGAGTGCTTACCTGGCTTTGCACACTCTTCATCCCATTTGATCATTATGTCTCCTTGCTAAAAGGTTTTTTATGAATCTCTCTTGTAAGATGTCCTTTTGACTTGATGCTAAGTTGACCACATGGTTTTCATAGTATCATCTCTTATCTTCTCAAATTCTCTCAGCTTATTCATCCTAACCTCCATTGCATTACTTTCTAGAAGCTCTAGCTGATATACAAGCTCTAAAGTTGGAAGCTCTAATGAGATAGGCAGCTTTGCTTCTCTTTCATAAACTAGGAGATAAGGTGAATGACCAATGGCCTTCTTAAGGGTGATCCTATCATCCCATAAAGTAATATTCAACTTTGTATGCCAAGATCTCTGATTATCTTCCATTGTTCTTTTGATGATCTGAATCAGGTTCTTGTTAGGGGACTCAGCTAGTCCATTACCCCGTGGATAATAATTTGATGAAGATGTTAAATAAATATCATGCTCAAGATCCCATTCACATACCTTTGCACTGCTGAATGCTAAAGCATTATCTGATATTATTGTAGGAGTTCCAAAATGAGTGACTAAGCTCTCATAGAATTCAAGCATGAATTTCTCATTTGCCTCTTTCAAAGGCATTATTTCCACCCACCTGGTGAAATAATTTTTAGCCATCAAGATCCACTTATGACCAGCACTAGATGGAGGATGTATCATGCCAATTAAGTCTAAACCCCATTACATGAAAGGTTGCTCAACTTGAATAGCAGCTAGTCTTTATTTCCCTATAAACATTGCACACTTTGTACATTTTCTAACCCATGCATGTACATCTCTAAATAAATTTGGCCAAAAATAACTAGTTCTAATAACTTTTACATATGTGGTCCTGGTTGCAAAGTGACCTCCAGAAGGACTATCATGGAATAACTCAAAAAGCTTATCAAATTGACTAGTTTCAACACACCTTAAAAGCATACTTCGAATGTCTTTCTTGAAAATCACTCCATCAATCAAAATGTATGGCACTAATTTCATCCTAAAGTGTCTTCTTTGTGATGCATTCAAACCCCTTAGACACTCTTTAGTTTGAATGAATCTAGTAATGTTCTACGTCTAGCTTGTAGAAGGTGTATTTTCAGCTTCATGGTGAGTGTCCTGATTTGTCAAACTTGTGTCTATTTCTTCTTTTGCATCTTCAGCAAGATGTTCACATAATCCTTTACATTAAACCAGATTTGTGACCTTGACCTTAATGTCATATTCCATGCATTTAGTGACACACCTAGCTCTTTTTTTTCTCAAGTCTCTATTGAGAATGAAGTCCTTCACACTTGGATGAGCAACCATTAGTATAATCTTATTATTCGAAACCAAATGTCTAAAATTTTTAAGACCTATTACAACAGTAAAAACATGATTTTCTAAAAAATAATATCTCTCTTTATAACCTTCTAAATCTTGACTAAATAAAATTATGGGTTGTTCCATACCTTCATCATTCTACTGCATAAGAATAGCCAAAATATTACAGTAAGTAGAGAAAGTGTACAATAAAAAATATTTACTAAAATTTAAATTGAGCAAAGTAGGAGCTTGTCTGATTACTTCTTTGATAGATTCAAAACTCCTTTTACCTTCTCTACTCCAAGTGAACTCTTGGTGTTTCTTTAGCATTTGAGTAAGTGGTCTTGCTAGCTCTGCAAAACTAGGAATGAATCTTCTAATAAAATAAAGTTTATCTTATCGAAGAAGCTTTGCAATCCTTTCTTGTGTTTAGGAAATGATAGAGCAAGTATTGCCTCTATTCTTTTTAGGTCAATGGAAAGACCAGCCTTAGTCACCACATGTCCAAGAAGTCTTCCCTCATGTACTGAAAAAATGCATTTCTTTGGATTCAAAGAGACTTTAAATTATCTACATCTATCAAAAATAATTCTCAATTGTGTTAGATGATCATTAGGATTCTTTGAAAATACTGTAATATCATCTAGATAGACTAAAACCATTTCATTGAAGAGACCATGAAAAACAACATCCATTACCCTTTGAAATGTAGCTCCAACATTATAGAGTCTAAAAGGCATCTTCTTGTAAGCAAAAGTACCCCATTTGGTAGTGAAAGCTATTTTATATTGGTCTTACTCTTTCACCAATATCTAGTTATATCCTGAGTACCCATCTAATAAAGAAAACCTCTGTGAACCTGATACTCTTTACAAGATTTGATCCATGGAAGGAAGTGGATAGTGATCTTTCAGTGACACTCTATTCAGATCTCTAAAATCTATACATAACCTTATGTCTCCATTCTTCTTTCTCGGTGATATACGATTTACTACCCATTTTTAATGCTTTATAGGAAAAATAATACCTGATTCAATCAGCTTTGTAAGCTCTTTCCTCGTGATAAGCTCGATTTTGGGGTTGATCAACCTTTACTTTTGCCTTATCGATTTTGCATCCTGCTCCAATTCAATGGTATGTTGGGCCAATTTGGGATCAAAACCTTTCACTTTATGATATTCCCAAGAAAAAATATCAATGAACTCTTGACATAATGAAATGAAATCTACTCTCTTAGAATCAGTATTAACTTTACCCAGCTTTAGTAGCTTACCTTCAGCTATGCTAATTGGCTCATAGTGTACATTTTTGAAAGAAATGCTCACCTTTTCATTTCTTAGCTGATCATCATCATTAAATATGCTTTCTAAAGTCACCAAACATTTAGAAATCTTATTTTATTTTAATTTCATAATCTAATTTTCATACTGATCATACAATTTATCATGATTTCTTTGGCAAAATTTTGCCTCATTCTGTAGAATACACGTGATTTCCTTATCAAAATCAAAAAATTGAAAACTTACATCATTATTTGGGACTGAAGGCCTACACACAACTTTGATTTGAGTTTGATTTGTATTGTCTTTGATCTGATTTAGAATATCATACCGTGCTCCTATCATGGCAAGTCTATCAACATGTTAGTTTGCGCCTCTAGGAATGGAGTGAATGTCAAAAGCAAGGAAATCTTCCAAGATATCCCAAACTCTATGTTTGTAGGCTTTCAAAATCATATTCTTTGACTTAATTAAACTTTTAACTTGTACCACTAATTTGCTATCGTCTTTCACTTGTAAGAGCTTAATACCTCTTTTTCTAGCCCATTTAAGACCAAAAATAAGAGCTTCATATTCTACAGTATTGGAAGTAAAACTAAACTAAAATCTAATATCAGAATAATACCTTTGATTTTGTGGTGAAACCAACATTACAACAGCCCCACTTTCATTCTTTTCTCTGGATCCATCAAAGAATAGACTCCACACTCCTTGATCCTGTGTTGAGCTAGTGAGACTAGGCAATAAATCACCCTCCTCATACATGTAATAGATGCCAAAACTAGCATCTTCAATAATTTTGTAGGGGCCATATCTATGATTTTTAGTATCCCACTCATCTAGGAGAAGATCTGGTATACCCTCAAGAGGCTTAGAAGGCTCTTGCTCAATGATGTTATCACCTTCCTCTGTAATACTGCAATTCACATTTGACATATTTGGCATATATGGTTCAAGGTGAAATCTAGAAATAGGCTCAAGTCTAATAGTTACTTTGGTTCCATACCTAGTTTTAAAGACCATATATGATCAATCTAAAGAAAGGTAACCTCCTATCTTGGCAATGAAATCTCTGGATAGGTAGAGTGCAACATATGGGGGTAGATCAACAATAACATCCTGCAAAATGATGAAATTTGGGAAACAAGTATGATTTTCAAATATTTCAACACACCTACGGTCTTGGAAGGTGACCCATCTAATTTCAAAACACCTTTTTCATGGGGTTGATACTATAATCCTAATTTATTAGCTATTGATTTGGGCATGACAGAAGTACTAGCCCTACTATCAATCGTACAGTTATGAACTAAAAAATCTCTAATGATAACAGAAAGGTAAAATGGAGGAGGTCTAGTCACCTTAAGAGGCTGAGATTCAACAGTTGGATTAGAATTAGTTAGGATAGCACTTACTCTTTATTTTTTAGGTGATTTTTTTGAGATATTAAGCTTTGACAGTTCCTCTTACAAATACTCCTTTTATCCCAGAATTAGGAGTGTATCCCACATTGAA
Organism: Torreya grandis; assembly: GCA_037957365.1. Taxonomy (NCBI): domain Eukaryota; kingdom Viridiplantae; phylum Streptophyta; class Pinopsida; order Cupressales; family Taxaceae; genus Torreya; species Torreya grandis. The sequence goes on along the minus strand of JARHVA010001557.1, from coordinate 1,553,091 downwards.
ATTGACACTGAAGTATTCTTCGTGTGATCCACAATACTGAGTGGAGAAGTGGCTACCTTTGACTATAATTTAGGTGCAGAATGATCTCCTAAATGTTGTGTGAATTGAGGTATGTATGGCCCTTTCAAGTGCTTATCTTTTGGATTTTGAGTTTGTTGATTTGAACTTTTTTGAGGTAGCTCATGTGTAGTCATCTTTTATTGTGGTTGAGAAGAAGAAGGGACTTCCCTCTCAAGCCCTGAACCTTCACCAATTGCTCTTTTATTAGATCTAGTATGGGCTACAACTTAATTATGAATATTAGGTAAATTTTGACTTTGATTTGCAGCCAAAAACTCAAATGATTTCTCACCTTTTTGGAAGTTTACAAATGTAGTTTCTGTAGGTGCCTTACCATTACCTCCTCCTTTTTGATTTGGCACTTCCACTTTAGTGAATGAAATAATATCTGCATAAGGAAGAGAGGTTTCCTCATTCTGAGAAGGTGGCTAGCTTTCAAAAGAAGGAAGATCTAAATTTTGTTGCATAAAAGATTAATGAGAGCTCTCACCAATTGGAGCCATTTTGCCATGTTGTTTGCTTGATCCCATTGATTGTTCCATTGTCCTTCTTGAGCATAATTATTCTGAGTATGCACAATATCTCTATAATTGCTTAGAGCATTAGGATTATACTACCTTGATTGATAATTATACCCTTGTCCTTGTTGATTGTATTGATAGGACATTCTATTAGATTGATAATTCTAATTTATATTCTGATATGGTCTGTATGGTGGCACTTGTTGCCTTTCCAATAAAACCAACTTATTAGCTTTATCCTTAAGAAGACTCTCTATATTTCCCAATCTGTTAACTTGATCACCTTACGTTTGATGAAACTTTGATGGCTCTGGAATTGGAGCAATAGTTGGAGCACGAGGATGTATCTCTGGAAAAAGAGGCATTGGGGGCCTTGGAGATAACTTGTTTGCTTGTATAAGTTAGTTTTCTACCATGATTTCTACTTCAAAAGCTTTAGGGAAAGTGTTCCCTCCCATAGACTAGATCATGATAGCTACATCTAAATTAAGAGCCTTTAGATAATACAAAAAAGCATAGTTGGGCGTAGGCTTGATAACTATGGGAATTCTATCCCAAGTCTTTTTGAATATGTAGTTAAAATACACCATGAATTCATGATTTAAGCTCTTAATTGTTGTGAGCTACTCCACAAGTGAAAGATGATCACTTTTGTCCTCAAAGTGCTTGCATAGAACCTCTCCAAATTCATCCCAATTGTTGATTAATGTAGGGGATAAACCTTTATACCATTGAAATGCCTTCCCTTTGAAAAGAGTTGCCAACAATCTCATTGCTACATTTTCCTATGTCATATGATGCACTGAACAAAGATTGGCAATATCTACAATATTTTCTATAAGGGTTGTTGGATTTTTTCTTGTAAAATAAGGAAGAGCCTTTAGAGTAGAAACTGGAATATCATTCCATTGATTTAGATTTAGAGGACTTCCACCATTGAATGCAACAAAATCATGTCTTTTAGGAATAATCATCTGAAGTATAAGGTTTAAAAAAATATTTGGCTGAACAATATTAGTTTGGACAAGAGTATTTTGTGCAATGACAGGGACAATAAAAAGGGTAGGATTTGGATTTGACTGAGAGGATTTCTTCTTCTTTGCTGATTGGAAATATAACTTAGAGCAATCTGAATCTTTGCCCTTTGCAGAGGATCTTATGACAACTCTTGGTAGCATGAAAAGTATATAAATCTGAAAGTGAAAATCTAGAAATGAATAATACACTTAGGTGCATAGATAATAATTCAAAAGTATGAATAATTTGGTCCCACCGGGCATGCTAAAATTATTATCAATCCAGATAGCACCCTAATTGAAGGCTCTTAGATTTGGCTCTTAAACCTTCACACATGGACTAACATTGGAATGATCTGAGCTATGGGACACACAAACTCAAACCAGACCTCTAGATTTTATTGAGGCTAGCTCCTCTGATGTATCACTTTTGCATTGACTACTAACCTAATTGATTGTTGGGATGAAAAGAGGAAAGAAGAAAAGTGAAAGTGAAAAACCTATCTAATTGGTAATACACCTGATTTGTTTGACTAATCCACTCAATTTGGGATCCTAAAACACTGATCAAACAGTAAAAAGATAGAATTTTTAACTCAAATTGACCCCTACACATTAGTATTTCATGAAAAGGTTTTATCTAGTGATTAAAACTTGAGAGAAAATAAAGGAAAGCCCTGATTCAAGACACTAACCAGCTATCAAAATCCACTAAAAACTTTAGCCAAAATATGTTAAACACAGAACATGACCTGTATAAATTGATCAACTAGTAACTAGGTAAGAGTCAAGACTTGATAAGGAAGAAAATAATATATCACATAAGCAAATCAATGATTTAAAATACACTATACCGGCACTTGGAATCTGAAAAACTATCCTTCAATTAATCTGAAAATGTTACAACTGAAATTTTGGTAGATTTTGGTCTTACCAAGAGTGGGATCAATTTCATTACTGAAAAGCTAACTTATATAGAAAATTACACAACAACTAAGAAGTTGGTGCTGAAAATAGAAGAAGACAACTCTCACATTAACTAGTTAACTAAAGATCTAAAAATAAAACTCTTTGTCTTTAGGCCTTGCATGAAAAGTTCCTTGGTGTTTGAAAGATGGCGTGCTCTTATTTTAGTCAAAATCTTCATGCAAGGTATGTTACATTACTCCTTAGATGGATAACTTAAGATTGAATTGATCTAGAAGCAAAATCAAATTAGAACTCCACTTGAACTGTTGGTAAACTACTGAAAACATTTGAATGTCTTCAACAAGATGGTGAGAACACATGCATAACTTGTACTTGAACTGAAGCTTGCATTGGATATGTATGTGTTGCATTCAAGTTGAACTCTTTGTTCTTGTCTTGGTTTGCTCTTATGCATGTATCTTATTCTATTTTTGGTTACTTACATGCTTCAGTCTATTTCCAATTTTGTCTATTTGTGGCACAGTGTATTTTTTTGTTTCTTTTGGGTATGTAATTTTGGCTTATCTATTTTTTACCATATTCTCGTGGACAAAAAGTCCGTGGGAATTTTCATTGCCCTTTATTCTTGTCTTTATATATTCCTTTATTTATTCCTATGGGTTTTTATTTCCATGGGATTTGTCTTTGTCTTTTGTTTCCTGTGGACAAAATGTCCACGAGAATTGTCTCTTCATTCCTTTCTTTGTTATTTGATTTTCCTGTCTTCGGCCAATTTGTTTTGGCCTTTTGTAAAATATCTTGTTGGGAATTATTTCAAAGGAAACCTTCTACTTTCTTGTCCCTTTTTTGCTCTCTTTGCCTTTAGTCTCTGCATCGTCAGGTTTTCCTATGATCAGGGCTTTTGTAAAGTTCAATTCCCCACGGATACAAAGTTCGAGCGAATTGTCTCTTCTCTCTTTTGTTGTCTTTCTTGTTCACATCTTCCCTTTCATTTCCTGTGGACAAAATGTCTGTAGGAATTCTTTCAGATAATTTATCCGAAATAAAAATCAACTCTTTGTTTGCTTTGTCTTTTGCTTGCTCATTCAGGTTTGCAGTTATGTTCAATTCATGTGGACAAAATGTCAGTCGGAATTCTTTTAGATAAATTTTCCAAAAGATTTGTCTTATCTTTTGCTTCCTTTTATCGAAGGACACCTACCCTTCAGGGAAGTTGAAATGGTCCATCTTCACTCAAAGATACCTCTGCAAAATTTAAAGTGCCCTTCGTAAAATCTAAAGTGCCCTCTGCAAGATCTCAAGACCATTTCGATTTTATCAATGCTTCTTACTTTAGGGTTGTCAATAGCAATTACTTATAAATTGATTCAAGCAAAGTATTCATGCAAAACCGTAAACCATTCTAAGACCATCTCGGGTTTCTCCTTGCTTGCTACTTACTTTGAACTTGTCAATGCTTACAACTTATAAAAGAATATAAGCAAAGTACCTTTAGAACCTTGAAGTCTTCCCTCTATGAAAACCCAAAAACCACTACCTAAGAACAATTTGGGTTTTTCCTTGGCTATTACTTACTTCAAGTTTCTCATTGCTTGTAACTTATAAAATGAAATAAGTAAAGTGCTTCCATAACCCTGAAGTATTATGCTGTCAAGAACCTGAAGTCTTGCTCAGTGAAGACCCTGAAGTGTTCTTCTGACAAGACAAATGCTTGGATAATGCTTGGACAAGGATCATCTAGACCTGAACCAAAGTGAATATTCTTGAAAACCAAAGTGAATGCCCCAAAAAAAGACAAACTGACATGATGTACAAAGTTTCGAATGGTTAGGGTGACAAATTGACATGTGGGGGAAAAATTGTCAACACTACATTAGGCTTGATCTCTTTTCAAGGTATTGGTATGTAGGTAATGTTCAGCTCATGGGGTGTTGAGGTCATGTCCAACCTACCTTGATAACACCACTCTTTTCTACTTGTGTTTGTTAAATACCCTAACAAACATGGAGGTATAGGGTTTTGCATTCAAACCAATAAAAATAAGGAACAAGTAGTAAACCAATGCTCATCCATATAGGTACAAGCATCTTAAAGCTAGGTGAAGGTGTACCCAGAAGCTCACTACCCTTATTATAAGAAAATACTATCGTGCCCACAAGGATAATAGTGTGGTGCGTTACTATCCAGAAGACCGCATTATTATCCAAGAGGGTTTTTAACTCCTATTTTCAGTTCATGATATTGCACAATTCTAGTACCAATTTATAGTCTGTCACTCATCCGTCTCAGTCAATTTCCAGCTAAGTACATTTCGTTCTAGTTCATTGTTATTTATATAATTATCAAATAGATCAATTATTATACAAATCAATGATTATATTTATTGATATATTTATTACCAAATGTATTATTATATCACTTTGGACTCTTAGGTTTTTACATTCCATAATCCCCTAAAAATTTAAATCAATTTCCAATGCTTCAAACGAGAGTTGAAATGAAGTTTGGATGTAAAAATTATGGCCAAAATACAAAAAAATATATTTGGGCCTTTGGGAATCTACACATCCAATGCACACATGGGGCTAAGTCGGATGGCCTTGGCATGTCCAAACATCTAGCATGCCCATGAGGTCGAGCTGAATGACTTTGAAAGTTCTAGATCTCTGGCCTTGAAAGTTTTGGATCTATGATTAAATTTGGTACATAAGTTATGAATTTTGGGCCCCTGATGTCTGAAGCAAAGATGATCTTCAAGACAATATCCTTCCAAATAATCAAACGAGAACTAAAACATAGTCTGGATGTGAATTATTTACCAAAATGGATAATTTGTTGGGTTGAAACACCTTCAAAGTTATGGATTTTCAGTGTGCAAAATCTAGGAAGTTTAGGCCTCTGATGTCTGAATTAAAGATGATCATTGAAACAACATATTTCCTTTAGACAATGCATAAAAAAAAAATAGAACAAAGTGAAATTGTGAAAAATATGACAAAACAAGGAATTTTCCCCTGGTTCACCCTTTGTCACTATTAGATCGAAACACCTTCAAAGTTTCAAATCTCCAGTATACAAAATCTATGAAGTTTGGGCTTCTGATGTAAGAAAAGATGATATTTAGGATAATATATTTACAACACATCAACTAAGAACAAACACGGAGTCTGGATGTGAAAGATATACCAAAATGGATAATTTTCACCTAGTTAGCCCTTGGTCCCTTCTAGCTCTGAAGTTTCAAATATGGTATAAAAAAAATCAAGTTTGGGCCCCTAATGTAAGAAGCAAAGATGATCATTGAGAATATATTTCCAACACATCAAATGAGAACAAAACAAATCATGGATGTGAAATATATTCCAAAATAGATAATTTACACCTAGATCGCCCTTGGTCCTACTAGGCTCTAAAGTTTCAGATCTCTAATGTGAAAAATCTATGAAGTTTGGGCATCTGAGATTTAAGGTAAAGATAATCCTTAAGACAATATCCTTACAATGCATCAAATGAGAACCAAAAATGAGTCATATGTGAAAGATATGCTAAAATAGAGAATATGCACCTCACTTGCCATTGGTCCTACTAGGATCTGAAGTTTTGGATCTCTGGTATAAAAAATATATGCACTCTAGGAATCTAAGATCTAAAGGAAAGATGATCCCCTAGACAATATATTTATAAATAATCAAACGATAACCACAATGGAGTTTAGATGTAAAAGATATGCCAAAATGGAGAATTTGTGCCTAGTTGGCCCTTTGTCCTACTAAGCTCTAAAAATTTTGATCTTTAATATCAAAATTGTATGTACTTTGGGACTCTGAGATCTTAATAAAATAAGAACCTTGAGACAATATCTCTCCAACGCATCAAATGATAACCAAAATAGAACCTGGTTGTGGAAGATATGACAAAATGAAAAAATGATACTTGTTGCGCACTTGGAGTGTGAATAGTACTTAATTTATCCAACATCTCCAAAATGAAAATTTCTCAAATAAAATATGTAAAATACCTAGTATACCCATGAGGCCCAACTTATATAGTACCAAACTTTCAATTTCTTCATATGGAAACCAAAATTTTTAAAAAATCATGAATTCAAAGTTTGGATATAACACCCAAAAAATAATCTGCCATGGGTCACCTTTTCATAGCAAGTAGAAAAAGGCATAATTTTTTAGAGAAAATTAGTAGCTTAGATAGGGAAATATTTAGACCAATCTTATATTAGATAAATAAGTGTTTAAAAATATGGAAAACATGTATTTTCACATAAACTACATGGAAGGGGTGAAAATTTCTATGGGGCGCATCACAATTGGCAGATGATAGAAAATTAATAGGTGGGGTGAAGACATCTATGAAGTTCATAAAGGCTAAATTAAGAATAAAAGAGACCTCATAACTCCATGACCTCAAAGTAACAAGATAGTGCCACATGTACCACTCTCATTGAGCATGATAAATATAAAAAGGAAAGAAGGTTTAAAGTCTAATGAACCATATTTTACAATATTTTATGACATGGACACAATAGATGCAATGATTGAAAGGAATTGGATGCAAGTGAATATATAAAGAAATTAAGAACTCAATGGATCTACTTAAGTCACATGGAGGATTTGAATGCAAAAGAAAGACTTCTTGACCTTGTGACCTTGAAACTAAAAATTGAAACATTGGTGATTATGATGTCCCAGGATAATGTGGGGACATGACATTACATAGTTAAAGCTATAGTGATCTAGGTTCAGATAAGTATTTTTTATACATGTATAGCACACCCCTGCCATTAATTCATAGCGAACACCATATTGAAAAATAAATTGGTTATGACATAGTTATTGTTCAAATTTGATTTAGATATATGGTGATTCATCACAATTAATGCAAAAAGTTGTTGAGAAATGGAAGACAATGCTATTGGATAGAGATGGGCTTGGCTTATAAATTAGGATGGGCATTTAAGACTCGAGCATGAGATGTGAGAGAGGCATTAATTGCCCCGTTTACTTACAGAAACAAAAATCAATCCTTGGATTATAGCCACCAAGAAATTTTTTGCTATTTAGTACAAAAAAGACATAATTTAAATTTTAAAATAACAATTAGGCTAGAAAAACATTTATACCAATTGCATATCAAATAAATAGGCATGTAAAAAATTCAAAAAACATTCATCTTCACATAAATTGTAGGGAAGAGGTAGAATTTGCCATGTGGTGCAGTGCAATTCAGAAATGATGGAAAATTAATAAGTGAAGACTAGATAGTTGCCTTCATCAAGATAAGAAATGCTTACTTTTTACTCTTCGTAAATAACATGTGTGTGTATATTTCTAACTTATTGTAAAGCTCAAATAAAAATATCAATCAATACATTCAAATAAACAATTTTAGAATGGTCATTTTATGTAATCAAGAATCATTTATATATATATATATACAATATTTTATAAATTATATAAATAAATTTTATTATTATTAAATAATTAATACCATTTAAATCTATTTTTAACTAGAAAAAAATAATATGATAAAAAGAAAGACAATAAAAATAATTAATATATGTAATTTATTATACAAAACTGAAAAATTAAATTAAAAAAATTAAACAATAAAAATAAATAAAATTATATATTTCTTGAATGAAAAAGGAGACAATTCTATCATAAACCTTGTCATTGAAATTATGTGAACTAAAATAACCTGATCATTGCAATTGTGTCAATTTTCCAAAAGTTGGAAGAGTTGATTTAAAACTTGGCGAATTCTACCCTTCTCTCCCACCACTAATCTTCCGCCCACGACATCACACTTCTTGTGATTGTATAGTGAATGGTGACATTCTTCTCGTGAATGGTAACAATCTTCTTGTGAATGGACGCCTATTAACACCCATCTTCCACTTCTCCTGAATGGTAACATTCTGGGCAAGAGTAGTGATAATTCATCATCATCATCGTGAGAGTAAATACTGTGGACTCCACCATAATCATCGGGAGAATAAATAATAAAACATGTTATAACCACATTGGACGGATGTGTCTTCGGACACGTCAACCTCCATCTCATTCCCAGCTTGTCGTCATAACCACATTGGACTGAGTTACCGAAAGTAAGACCCGGGAAACTGAGAGAATTTAAAGTTGAACATGCATTATCGATTGCCCTTCCACATACTCGTATCATTTCGCCTGGCCATTTCTGCAAATCAATTGTAAAACATTTCAGTTAATAAACAAAACAATTTAGATATAGATAATAATTTCATATTTCTAACAACTTGGATCACCTCTCTCTGTATAATAGTCTGAATGCAAGGTTCAATAGCTGATCTGTTGTCGGCTATCAGCTCCACTCTCCTCAATCTCCCCATCTGCTCCAAACTTTCTATGCCCGGCGCCTTCCAGCAGGTTTGTGCTCTCAACGTCTCCAATGATGTCCAATGCTCCAAACCTTCTATTTTCCTCATTTTTTCGCAATTTATGAGTTCAAATTTTTTCAAGGAAACTAAACCTGCACAACTCTGCATCTCATCTAATTCTGGACACCGGCGTATTGTTAGCTCTCGGAGATTGATGAGCCCACCAATACCCCTTATGTTTTTCAGCATCTTACACCACCACACGGCCATCTTCTTGAGTGACGTTGGCAGGACTTCGATCTCTGTTAAATATTCAGAGTGCTTTGCTTCGAAAGTTTCAAGGCTAGGACAACTGTCTTCCAAAATTGATATCGTGGACAGATGTGTGCCTTTTAGACATATGCTCCTGAGATTGCACATTGAAGAAGAAGATCCCCTCCCAAAAGATAATTCTGTGATTGGGCAATTGATAACAGTCACACTTTGAAGATTAGTCATCTGCTCAAATGATTCACTAAAACCCATGTTGTTCAGCATCTCACAATAGATCAACTTCATCTCCTTGAGTGACGTTGGCAGGGTTTCAATCTCTATTAAATGTTCACAAGACTCAACTGTGAATTTTTCAAGGCTTGGACAACAATCTTTGGGAAGTGATATCCTGCATACTTCTGTATGACGTAGAATTATCACCCTGAGCTCCCGCAATAAAGAAGACGACCCCAACTCCGACGCAAAAACCAATTCTCTGAGAGGGCACCTTTCAATCTCCAAAGTTTGAAGATTAGTCAGTTGCCGAAATTCTTTTGGCAAATCCTTCACTCCCGAGTCCTTTATAGTTAAATGCTGTAAGAGAGCAAGACGTCCCATAGACTCTGGTAAAGACTCTAACTTCCCACAATCAGAAATTACTATAGTAGTCAAGCAGGACAAGTTTCCAAGAAAAGTTGGTAAAGACTCCAACTTCCCACAATCAAAAATTACTATAGTAGTCAAGCAGGACAAGTTTCCAAGAGAAGTTGGTAAAGACTCCAACTTCCCACAATTGACCAAGTCCATCGTCTTGAGTGACGTTGGCAGGGTTTCAATCTCTATTAAATGTTCACAATACTCAACTGTGAATTTTTCAAGGCTTGGACAACAATCTTTGGGAAGTGATATCCTGCATACTTCTGTACGATGTAGAACTATCACCCTGAGCTCCCGCAATGAAGAAGACGACCCCAACCCCGACGCAAAAGCCAATTCTCTGAGAGGGCACCTTTCAATCTCCAAAGTTTGAAGATTAGTCAGTCGCCGAAATTCTTTTGGCAAATCCTTCACTCCCGAGTCCTTTATAGTTAAATGTTGTAAGAGAGCAAGACGTCCCATAGACTCTGGTAAAGACTCCAACTTCCCACAATCAGAAATTACTATAGTAGTCAAGCAGGACAAGTTTCCAAGAGAAGTTGGTAAAGATTCCAACTTCATACAACCAGAAATTTGTATCTCAGTCAAGACGGACAAGTTTCCCAAAGAAGTTGGTAAGCTCGTCAACAATGGACTCCCAATTGCAAGCGTTTCCAGTTTGCTCAGTTGACCAATGTTAGCTGGTAACCTCCTTAAGCTGCTGCTGGCACCCCGCAAATCAAGCTTTCTTAAGTTAGCCTGATTTGTGATATGGTGAGGCAACTCTTGCAATTTCTTACAATACGAAACGTCCAAAACCTTGAGCTTTGTGATTTTTTCCAGAATGTCCAAGTCCCTCAACGGTAAAACGAGATTGCTACAATAACAAAAATTGAGGTATTCCAAGTTTACCAGTTGCTTGAAAGAAACTGGAAACATCCTCAACTCCATGCAGCGACTCAAATTTAAATGCCGCAGATTTATCAAATCTCCAAAATGGGTGGGTAATGACAATAGCTGGCTGCATCCTTGCAAGTCCAAATGCCCCAGCGATTGGAGTAGACGAAACTCTTCTGGCAGGCTCAACAGACCGGCTCCCTGGCAGGATATTTTTTTCAAATGATTTAGACGGCCTATTGACTCTGGAAACTCTTTCAATGAACTTCTAAAACCAATCATCAGCTGTGTCAACTGCAGAGGAGGCTGCTGACAACCAATTTTCAATTCTATTCAGTTCAAGATTCAACCATCTAGAAGGTTGGAAATATACTACTAACTAAAAAATTAGCAAAGCAAATTACTTACATGCGCATCGTCCTCCCACAGTGCTTCTAAGTTCTGAGCTCCCGGAAGCTCTAAAACTCTTAAACTCTCCAATGAAAGCCAGGATGGAAGAATTTTGTGCTCAAAATCACACCATCGAAGCCACACAAGGTCTTTTGATAACTCCGCAAATTCTTGCGTAAAGCCATTTTCTCTAACAACAAGAAGTTGTAACCCAGGCGAAAGCCCGGAGCTCCTCATCATCTCCATGTACTCTTTGAAAGGCAACGAGCAGCCAGAACTCTTTTTGTACTTATGAGCGGCTGCCATCCCCCGAATTAACATTCCCCCCTGAGTGGATAAAGAAAAAAAACGAATGACTTACAAGAACAATTGAATTGGCCAAAATATAAACAAGCTGAACAGGCGGTCAAACAATGTTTCCATGGTACAGTAAAAAAATAAATTCACCTGAATACCGATATTCTGCCTCCCAAACCAGAAACGTGACGGTGACCGTCTCTCTGCAATTTCCCTGCCCAAATCCCTTATGTGATCATGCATCCTTATACGCTCTTCCTCGTCCAATTCAACAAGACACTTGTTGAGAAGCGTTTCCCAACTACACAGACCACTCCACTCTGATGCATCCCAAACATCAATAGCTAAACTTTTTTCTTCGCCAATGAAAAAGCAAGCTATATCTAAGAATATCTCTCGCTCATCTTCATCCAGGGCATCGTAGCTTACTCTTAGCATGTCCTTAATTTCCTTGGGCAATATTTTCTTGATCTTACATAGCTGAGAATCCCAGTAATCCTTGGACTTATTGTAAACCTGTGCTCCTATAACCTTCAAAGCCAAAGGCGATCCTTTGCAAACGTTTAAGAACTCTTCAACCATTTCTTTAAAGCCCTCCACTGGGGAAGGCCGTAGGAAAGCATGCCAGCAGAAAAGCTGCTTGGCATGAAAACGGCTTAGCTCTTTCATTCTATAAACTGACGTGATGCCTGACTTTGTGAGTACGCTCCCTTCACGTGTTGTAACAATAATCAGGCTGCCAGATCCCAAGATGTCCTTCGGTGGCAAGAGGGCATCCAGCTGGTCTTCATTATCTACATCGTCCACAACAATGAGCACGCAGTGGGATCTTAAGCGATTTGCTATAACTGTCTTGCCTTCATTTATATCATCGAATGATTCACTTTGGACACGGAGGTCGTTCAGCAGTTTTTTCTGCTTGCTATGCAGAGTATTTTTCGCTGCAGCATCTCGCACATTAGACAGAAAACTAAACCGAGTGATGGATGAGCATTTCCTGTTGTAAAGCTCTGTTGCAAGTGTGGTTTTACCAGAGCCGCCAAGGCCAACGATCCCCACAATCCGTACATGCTGCTCACTCTCCCCACATTGAAGAGTATTCCTTTCAAAATCTGTTACTATTTCATCCATTGCAACTGGATATTTAGCTACCTCCAAAGGCACTTTTTTAGCCAATTTCAGAACCTTATTCACTATGCTCTTCACCATCATCCCTTCATTACTAAACATTTAAAAAACAAAATCACAATGAAAACATATTCATACATCATATAAAAGATTTGATGAATGGGGGAGGAAGAATATTGAAATACTTACCCATTATCCTTGTTCAGGATATAGCCAGAACTGTGAGAGACGCTGTTGAGTGCATTTTCCCACTCCTGAATGATTTCTGAGGAGTATCTATGCTTCTTTCTATGTTGGGAAAACGCATCAGCATAGATTCCCTTCCCTTGACCCACCCACCGGAGATCTTCAGGCTTAACATGATAGAACACCGGAATAATTGTGGTGCCAGTTTTGAGCATAAAGGTTAGTTCGTCCAAACACCAGCGAGATTGTGCATAGTTGACTGAAAATATAGCAATATGCAGTGCAGCACTAGTCATTGCCTCTTGTATTTCGGTTGGTATGGAATCACCCAAATCAAGTGATTCTTCATCGAGAAAAGCATGCAATCCAACGAGATCAAGTGTGTGATAGATATTGCTGGCTACTGTGCGTTTAACATCACAACCGCGATGATTAATAAACACATCATAGGGGACCTTCTTTGTTGGCGTTGCGGATGATTCAGATGCCTGCTGTACAAATCCATCAAAAGCATTGCCTGTTACAGTCTGTTGTGGCCCAGATGTGGAAGAGGAACATTCCATGGTCTTGATCTCTTCACCGATCTCTTGTTGCCCAGATGTGGAAGAGGAACATTCCATGGTGTTGATCTGTTATGAATAGAAGTGAAGAAAACAATAGCTAAACTCAGAGAAACAGAGCAATAAGCAGGGGAAGGGAACAGGTTGTCTAAGTACAGGGTTAGGGAAAGGCTGAAACTTACTGAAAGCAGCGGGAGTAAAGAACAGGAAAACGCGTGGAATGAGTGGCAGAGCTTTGAATACTAAACCGTGTGGAATATGGAAGCACGAGCGACAGAGTCTTTTGCACTCTCTATATTTCAACATGTTCACACTGCGAACAAGCTACCCCTACTTGTATAATGGTGTGAACAAGGTTAGGGAAGCTACACCTTTTCTTTACTTGGTAAAAAGGTCATGGAAGTGTCACATCTACTTTAGAATTAACATGACACTTGCACGTCCCGTGAAAAAGATCTGTGAGCTTCCAAGGTTGCCCTCACTCGTAAGAGAAAAAGTATGTTATTAAATTAAATATGTTGAAAAATATAATATTTAGGTATTGTTTAATTTTTTAAATTCAAGGAAAAATGTTTTTATTTGTGTATTGAAAATATGTAAATTACATAAAGAATTTAATGTTTATAAGAGTATTTGAAAGAGAAAAATTGTTGGCAGCATTAAAATAAGAATAATACATTGGTGGTAGCAAACAGAGTCATAAAAAATAGTCAAAAACATGATACATAAATACATTATATTTGTTGTTCCAGGGAAGAATAGTTATAAGAGAGACCAGTCAATCGTCATACAAAATATTCTTCAATAACTGAGCAACGCAGATCTTCTTGTTACATAACAGTTGGTTCACTTGATATTTAATTTGTTGAATCTCGAGAGTCACCGTTGTGTTCTTTGATTTTCCCTGACATTGAGAGAAACAAGAAGCAAGACCCAAAAAAATATCAGAGTAAAGCCATAGAATTACAAACTCATAATGATCAAAAATTGTTTTACATATGTTCCTCCAGAAGTGCATCAAAATAACATGTCTAACACTATCAGCTATAACATTATCATGTAATCCAACACCTAGTAGATCCTCTTTCCATTTAAACTTAAATGTCCAAAAATAGCATGTAAGTCACAAAACATCGAATTCCATTATTTTTTCACATGCGAACATCCACAAAAATTATGCCTCATACTTTCATATTGATGACAAAAAGGATAGTTGACAAGTTGGATCATAATACAATTTTTTTTGATGATATATATATATATATATATATATATATATATATATATATATATAACTTAGCAGAAATATACAAATAATTCACACACAAAAAAAGGCGGTATGAGAGCACACCACGACACACTAGGCAAAGCTTGGGAGCAAAAAACAAAGTGTCTTATCTAGGTAGCACCTAAAAACCAGTCACAATAAAGTCATAAAAGAGAAAACTATGAAGCAGCAAGAGCAAGGGCCGAAGGTGGAGGATCCATATCATCCAGACCCCAGCGCAAACTTCGCAAGTAATTGCCATCTGGAATAGGCTCCCAACCCGTAGCATAGGCCATGTCTGTATCATCATCTGCTTGAGTCTGAGTGGGCAAAATAGCCAAAGAGAACCTGGGAAACTTGTCCAGCATGTCTGCACGACCTCCAGGTGGTGCCCCCCAAGCATTTGGGCACGAAGGAGGAGGAAGAGCATCCCAGCCATCCTGCCCAATAGGGGAAGGAGGCGGTGGCTGCCACCCTCACTACTACCCAAGAGGGGAAACGTGTTTGTACGGGGTGTCACTGTAAGAGCGGTGCTTGGAACCGCTGCGACAATGCCCACCATGAGGTAACCGAGGCACTCTGTCATCTAATTTGGAATTCTTGGGTGGAGAAGGTGGAACCCGAGCCATAGTACAAGGAGTATCTCCCCAGTGAGACAATGGGTCCTAAAGATGCCCAAGCTCCATAACCATTTTATTGACTTGGACTTCTATTTGCAAAAGAACGTTGGAGATAATAGAATATTGATGCAAAGCAGAAACATTACAATCAATAGAAACATGATTAAACACAACATTATTTCTTTCTTTCCAAATCCAGAAGAGAATATCCATTCTAAAAGTATGCTAGACTTATGTGGGTTTGAAGGGCATCACGGGCTTGTCTCTAAGGAAGATGTGTTACCAAAGAAAGAATTTGGGTTGGAAGGGCCTAAAAAGATCATGGATCTAAGACCCGACCCTTTGAGCTTTGGGACAATACTAGAAGAGATGAGGAAGTGTCTCAAGGTGCCCACAAAAGGGGCAAGTAGGTAATTGGACTACAAGTTAAACGAACCTTCTGCCAATAGGTAAGCCTTAGTGCAATATACACTAAGCAAAATGAGCAAGCTTGGGTTCCACACAATCCCCCCAAACAATGTTGAATCAAAAGCTCCACATTTTCCCAAACGAGTGCAACCCCCAATGGTTGTTAAGCTTGTTAACCATGGGCATTGGTGGGGTGAGTCAATTATAGCCAAGCTGAGGAGTGTAATTACTGAAAGGGGTGTCAACATACCATTTCTAGTCCTTCCACAATGATCAAGTGGAATTGACTGAGATTTTATGGAGCATGGAAGCTAGGACAACATTCAGGATTTCCTGGGAAGATTCTTGGTATGTAATGGCTAATCAAAATTTAGCTTTCACATCCTCCTAGGGTAGCCAAGAGTGAGTGCACATGCAAAAGATATCTTAGACAGAATGGATTCTTCTATGGTAAAATCTTGAGAGCATTGATCCAGGGGACTTTTGCTAGAGGAACCCCATTTCAAAAATAGATGGGAGATCACCAAAGAGAGTGGGAATTAGTAGAGAGCCTGTTACGAAAACCAGAGCCATTCCAGAGGAGCCATGGCTTGATCTTTTCCCAAGCTTTCCAGATGATTTTGGCCATAAAGGACCCAGTGATCTGAGTGGGAGACTAGATGAAGAGCAAATTGGGGAGCCAAACCCTTTCCAAGCTTTCTTGCCCTTAGGTAAGCCTAAAGAGATATAGTGTCTGAATAACACCTTCTAATATTTTGGGCCCTCAATGGCCCTCAAAATCCATTTGACACATAAGGTGGATCCTTGTCGAGCTATGTCGATAAGTCCCATCCCTCCAGCTTCACGCGGGAGACAAAAATATTCCCTAGCCACCTTGTGGAAACCTTTAGTGTGTGAGGAATTGGCCCAAAGGAAATCTCTGAGCAATTTCTCTAACTTTTAGTAAGATTTTTTTGAAGGAACCCAGCATGACGAGTAATACACATGGGTGGATGCAAGGATTTTCGATCAGATTTGAAATTTTCCTACTAACAAAAGAGACTTGGTCACCTAGTAATCTAGCTTCTTAGAAATTCTATCAATAACATACTACCACAACAAGGGTGGTGAAGCATCAAAAGTAAATGGGATGCCAATAAATTAAAATATTTCATCATGTTGGATCCACTTCCAACCAAATTTCGCTGCCCATAATGGTGGAGGGAGGTATGACTGTCTATAACAATGAGTTTTTTGCCATTAGATGTTGAAGTCAGAGGCCAGGTAGAAAGTGTCAAGACACTAAAGGGCATTGTCCACATTAGCTTCATCTTCAATGAGGGTAAGGAAGGAGTCATCAACAAAATGGCCATTAAGCAGTTGCATGTCTTCATGTGGATTGGCTACATCAAGGGGGGAGATAAATTCCATTAACAAGTCTACTAGATTGGGCTTTACTAATAAGATATCCAAAACCCTCAGCTACAAGCATATATAGGATTGGAACTAAGGGGTACCCTTGGCAGATGGATCGAAATAGGCCAAATTGCTTAGAGGTGACTCCATTAATAGAGAGAATCCCTGAAGCATCTGAGAAAAGCATCTAAATGGTTTGAATGAAAATGGGCCTGAAGCCCAAAGCATGAAGCATGGCTAGGATAAAAGGCCATTCTATGTGATCATAAGATTTTTCAAAGTCAATTTTGATGAACAAAACTTGTTTCTTAGACCATCTAGCCTAGTCCATTCCTTATTAGATGGTAATGATGTTGTCCAAGATGTAACGGCTTCTGATGAAGCCCACTTGTTCTAGATGCATAATGAGAGGCAACATATTGTGCAACTGAATCACTAGAGCCTTGGTTATGATTTTATAGGAAACATTTAGGAGGGTGATGGGCCACCGGTTATAGATCAACTTCGGGTCTCCTTGTTCGGATATGAATTTGATATTTCTTTTATTTATATTTTTACCCAATGAATGTGCATGAAATGCTTCTTGATAAACCTTGTACAAATCATTGCCCACAAGATCCCAAAGAGTTTTGTAGAATTCACAGGGGAAACTATTAATGTCAGGGGCTTTATAATTATCCATATTAGACACTCATTCATTCAAATCATCTACAGTGAGTGCCCTGTTGTAAATCACCTGTTAAGTGGGAGTGAGTTTGCAAGGCACAACTAAAAGACATTGTTGAAGGGCAGTTTCTCATTCAGCGGAGAAGGCTTGAGCTTTGAACACTTACTAATAATGGTGGATGAATGATTTCACTATTTATGGAGTCTCTTTGAGTTTGTTACCAACCTCAGTAATGAATTGAATTTCCTACTTTAAGTTTTTGGTTCGTAACATTTGAAAGAACTCCTAAGAGGATTTATCCCCAATCTTAAGCCAATGAAGCCTAGTTTTGACTTGGGCTCCTGAGGCATTGTAGTTATCTGCAATATGAATATGGTGCCTTAAGGATGTAACTCTCACCTATAAGATCTCATTAAAGGGATATTTTTCTAGAGCTAGGGCCATGCAACTCAGTTTTGAGGAAGTAGTAGAGTAGGAGTGTCTCTAAATTTTGGTAGGCTAATGGCCATAGATCTACAGAAAGTAGGAGGTCCTTCGGATGGTGTCATCCCACCAAAGAATCCAACTAGATTCTTGGGAAGGATGTGGATCTAAATTCTAGACTCTCCTAATGTGTGCCATTATGGACCCATGTTTGAACAAAGAGGTGTTAAGGAATAATTATGTTTTGTGGACCTTGGACTTCATGAACTGCCAAGTCACACAAAACCAAATGGGGGAGTGGTCAAAAAGTCTAAAATCTAGCAGTGCTTGCATTGGAGGGAAGAGACCATTATCAAAAGAGAAGTATGGTTGGATGGACATCATTTCCCTATCTAAACACTTCAGAATTCAAGTGGGGCCTTCCCTAAAATTATTTCAGGTGTACTAAACTCCATTTATAGGCCAACGCATTGTATTGAGGTCATAAAGAACCCATTTACTGTACATGTAAAACTATGACTCCCTTTCACCGTCTACCCACCTCATAGGCAAGTGTCTCATTTTGTCCTCAGGGGCTACCACCATATTAAAGTCACCACATAATACCCAATGGGCATCGGGGAGATCATCTGTTATCCACCACCATAAATGAGTATGTTCCAAAGCATCATTCGAGCCATAAGTATTAATAAAGATAAAATAATAGCTTTTAATGCTAAAAAGACCCCATACTAACTAGTTGGTGGGGTTCATGCCAAATTGCACTAAGTGTGGCCACCACCTAGGAGAAATGAATGTGATCACCCCTCCACATCCTGTGACATGGTTACTGTTGACCAAATTTGACCCTACAGGTCAAACTGGGGCAACTATAGCCAAAAACTTGAGTTTTAGGTGTATTTTGGGGTATAATACATATGTAACAAGGTGTTTTATAGGTTAATTAATGTCATTTAATATTATAATAGCCTTGGTCCTTAGTAATTTTATTCATTTTAGTCATTTTGAGGTAAAAAAGGGGCATTTAATGAGTTATATGGATTCCTTGGGAAGTGTGAAGGTTCTAAAAGGTGATGTCATGTGCCATGTGTCATATTATGTTTTAGGTAACTGTTTCTAACTAAAAATGATAGGTGCTTTAGAAGAAAGAATAATTTTCTTTGGAAAAAAGGTGAGTTTGGCACTTGTACGGCCCATGGGGAAGTGTACCATGTGGGGTAAGGTCATGAAACACCTCTTCATCTTCCTCACACTGATCTCAACACTTGACATGCTTTGAAAGTGCCATTTTTGGCCCAAAACTGTTCTGCTCCTTTCTTGCCCTTTTAGACATGCAGAAGTGATTAACATGTTCATGCTTAGTATGGATAGTTGAAGAGGTTTCAAGTGAAACTATTTTGGATGGCATTATTACACTCAAATAACTTCATATCCATTATAAAATTTCAAAAAATTATGTCATGTGCTTTATGAACCATCCTCATGAAGTTGACTGTGTTTTTCTACCTGCTAATTTATGCAACCTATGGGTTTTGCCTTGGTTTGGAGAAGTCTGTATAAACCAGTTGTTAAGGTTGATTCTAGATGATGTTGGATTCCTTATATAATTTTCCCCATGTTTTTTTTCACATTTCAAGTTGATTTCATGAGCCAATCATCTTAGGTTTGCAGATTGGTCTCATATGGGATTATAGATAGATTTCCACCATTTTCTAGATTTTCATGCTTTGTCAATGGTTCCAAGGGATTGTGATGGTTTAATTTCCATTTTTCAAGTTTCTCTTAGTTCCTTTTACCTTTCAACTTCAATTTCCAAGGCAATCCTTATATTTTTCAAGCTCATATGCCACACAAACAATCACTAGACATCATTGCTTGCCCTATAGCTTTTATTTGTAAAGGGTTTTCACGTTGGAGCAGGTGTTTATAGACATGTATCAAGATTATCATAAATCTAAACACTCATTTTAGGTATTGATGTGGGTTTAGGTAGGCTCATGAAACCATTCATCAACATACCTTATTTAAATTCTATCCATTGTACTTCTACATAGTTAGGCAGCCATTGATGCTCATCTATAGGTATTTCATGAAGGATAACATGTTGAAAAGGAAATTTTGAGATGATAAAGGTCTTGGAAATGAAAGGAGCATATTTAGAATCATTGAAAGAGTTCAAAACTCACTTGAATTTCATAAATCATACACTCTACCAATTTGCTCACCCTTACTGCCTATATATACTGAATGATCACCTACAGGTAGCCCGATAGAGAACTAAATATCCAGTTCACGTGTTGAAACATGGTGGTGGAATCTCCTTGACATCATAGTGTGTTTAATATGCCTTGGTAGACTTATTTTTAGAGTCAAATAAGATTATGATAGTGGAAGCTACCTTCAAAAGAATAAGATGACTGTTTAGGCACATTTCCCCCAAAAATGCAAAATAGAGTTCCTAGGGGTTTTGATTATATCTCATAACAGGGTTGCAAAGACCTTTTATGCATATTTATGACTATAAATTGTATTCCCCATATAGGAAAAGTACCTTACATATTTTTAAGGGTAGTTGATAATGGGAGGTTAGATTTTTGTAGGCCCAAAGTTGTGTTTTTATGCACTAAACCCAAGTGATGTTCACCTACAGGCTTTGATCTCCTAGAATAAACTCTTCACCCAATGTTACAATTCCAAGCCATGCCTTCATGTTTGAATGGTTTTGATGGTGGATAATGGGCATGTATGAGATAGAGGGAACCATCAAAAGGAGTTGATATGCAATTATTGAGTCTCTTTGGCACCTACAGGTACCCCTTCACAAGGATATACACACCTACAACCTCAAATAAGGGAACACATAGTCCAACATGCAGGTTTGAAATGAAAACACCAAGGTTAGCAGATGAGAAAGGTTTTAAAATGTTTCATGAGGTTTAATATTGATGTCTCACCTTGAAAAAGATGAAAATGCACCCATAGGGTTTCATCTTTCCCAACACAGTTGATTGTGTTGACTGAGAAAGACAGTGAACTAGGGGGTGATGATCCTTGATATGGGTATAGACAAAACATGAGACAAATAGACCTAAACAATATAAAATGACTCTAAGGGATTATAAGTATTTTTTATACATTATCTTTCAATCTTTAATCATGGAACTATACCTTCAAGCAAGGTCTAAAAGGTAAGAAACATACTCAGTTGACTGTTGTAGATTGGAATAGAAAGGTAGTACTCATGATGTGAAATAACATGAATGTGAGGAGAATTGATCTAAATAAAGACAAATTGGTCTTGAAACCTTCCAAGTAATGCTTGGAGCATCATTTTCAAGCTCCAACTATGTATTATCACCTATAGGGGTCAATTTTGAGAGAAAAAGAATAGTACACAGTCAAAAGTAGTACTCAACATTGATTAGGCAAGGTATGGGGAGGGATATGTGGGAGTTTTAAGTGATGTGAAGGCCTGAATAAAATTAATTATGGTCATAATAACCTCATAAAACTCTCACAAGTGGTTATTGAATAGAGAAAGAGCTCTAATAATGCATAACACAGTCCATTCCCTGAATCATGCACACGGTCTGTCATAAAAGCAGGTTTGTTTTGGGGTTTTGAGATTTTTGAGGGTCTAACAACCACACCAAGGACTAAATTTTTGTAGATAATATCCTCACAACCTAGATAATCTCCTACAATGATCATTATTATCTGAGGAAATAGGAGAGTGCCCTCTGTTTTGTCACAGATAGAGGGCACTCCCCTTATGTCAAAATTGACAGGTTTTGGGGAATGATTCAAAAAGACTCTTCATAAGTTAATAAGACCTTGAAAAAAGTTTTTTGAAGTTGGAATAAATCTAGGAAATCATGATAAACCAAACATAAAGGAAGGAATCTAAATAGGGAGGACTAAAACATAAAAGTTACAGTCAAACCTACTTGGGGCATGTTTAGGCTAAAAGCCAAATAAAGAACCATTTACATTTATATTATGGAGTAAACATTATAATGAATTAGATCATGTATATTGGGCCATATCAGATGTGTTTAAGCTATTGGATTCAGGGAGAATCATCAAAAAGTAATTTTGTGCTTTAAGGCAACTCAGACCTATTAGGCAAGTTTCAAGCCTAGTGCCCAAATGAGAAACCATTTTCACTTATAACATGAGATATGATTCATATCCTATTGGAAAATGATTACAGGTTCATTAAAGGTATGTGCAAGATTTCACATTTTCAAGGAAACCCTGAGGAAACCATTTTTGTCTCAAAGACAATACTAGGCTTGTAGGACAAGGAGGAAAAGGCTCGATAGGACAAGTTTGAACACTCATATCTCTCTTGATGCTTTGCATGGGGGCCAAGGAAGTTTGGAATCTGTTGGGGATCAATCAAAAAAATTGATTACTATATGAAAGCAACTATATGCGGAAATAAGCCAGATAGATAAGTAACTAGAATCAGAAATAACAAAGAACAAGAGATATAAGAAACCACCCTGAAAACTTGTATTCAACTCTTTACAGAAGGAATTACAATTGAAGAAACTTTTCTTCCACACCTCTCTCAGATGTACAGATCTCTTTCCCTCAAGAGTTCTCTCTCTCAATTACAATCAAATCCACAATCTGGATTGATTCACATATACAAATATTGTACAGTCTAATTCAATAAGCTATGAAGATCTAATCCTATATATAAAATAAGGAAACATGATCATGCATTTACAACTAATAGATGCACCTCCTAAATAGGGGCTCTAAAATAGTTCTACTCAAAATAGAAATGCGGGCTTACAACCAACAGTTCTCCTTAACATGCAAACATTCTGTCCTCACACGAAAATAGCTCTCGAGACATACATAGGTGACCAACGTCGGTCCCTGTCAGTCAGCCTGTGACCGACGTCGGCCGATCCTCTACTGATGTCAGTTGCCTCTGGTCTGTTTCTGACCGTCGTCGATGACTGTGGGTTTCCAACAAGTTGTAACTTCGCTCATGGGTGAAGCTTTTAACTCCATACCCTAACAATCTCCCACTTGGAGATAAACAACTGCACCAGTACTTGTACAGCAACATCTTCTAGCTCCTCCATCTTCAACTCAATCATGGAGACCAATGAAAGTTGAATGAAGATTCAACTTCTCCTTTGTAACTGGCTTGGTTAACATATCAGCAAGGTTCTTATTTGTATGGATCTTCTCCAGATTCAACTCACCATCCTCCAGTACCTGTCTAATGAAGTGGTACCTAAGCTATATATGCTTTGTTCTTGAATGAAAGGCTAAATTCTTAGCCAAATGAATTGCACTCTGACTATCACTGTATATTCTGCAACTCTCTTGCTCCTTTCCAAGCTCTTCCATGAACTGTGTCATCCATATCATCTCTTTGCTAGCCTCTGTGACTGCAATATATTTTGCTTATGTAGTTGACAAGGCAACAACCTTCTGCAACTTTGAAATCCAGCTAACCGCCATTCCACCTACAGTGAAAACATATCCTGTGGTGCTTCTTCTGCCAACCAAATCACCTGCCATATTTGAATCTACATAACCATGTAGAGAAGTATTTGAACTGCCATAGCACAAGTGCCTATTGCTGGTTCCTTTCAGATATCTAAGGATCCACTGAACTGCTTTCCAGTGTTCCTTTCCTGGATTGGCCATATACTTACAACTCCCACTGCTTGGGCAATATCCAATCTAGTACAAACCATTGCATACATTAAACTTCCTACTACGGAAGCATATGGAACTTTTCTCATGTACTCTACCTCATCATGTGAATTAGGACACTGTTCTTTACTCAATTTAAAATGTCCAGCGATAGGTGTGCTTACCGGTTTTGCATCCTACATATTGAACCATTTCAACACCTTGTTCACATAATCCTCTTGAGACAAAATCAACCTGTGATTTTTCCTGTCTCTCTTAATATTCATGCCAAGGATTTTATTTGCTGCTCCTAAATCCTTCATGGCAAATGTGTGAGCTAATTTCACCTTAAGCTCAGAGATATCCTGCATGTGTGATAATGCAACCAGCATATCATCTACATACAACAATAGAATAATATATCTACCATTATCCAAACTCTTAAAATACACACAATGGTCAGATTGACATCTACTATAGCCATGCTCAGTCATAAACCTGTCAAATCTTAGATACCATTGTCTTGGAGCTTGCTTGAGGCCATACAAGCTTTTCTTCAATCTGCACACTAGCTTCTCCTTACCTTTGACCTCAAATCCTTCCGACTGATCCATATATATTTCTTCATCCAAATCTCCATGAAGAAATGCTGTCTTAACATCAAGCTACTCAAGATGCAAATCCTCAATAGCAACTAAAGACAGTACAGTCCGTATAGAAGTCATTTTAACAACAAGAGAGAAAATCTCACCAAAGTCAATACCTAGTTTCTGTGCAAATCCTTTCACTACCAACCTGGCCTTATATCTCATCTGTCCATTCTCACATTTTTCAACCTGTAGATCCATCTGTTCTTCAGTGTCTTCTTTCCTGCTGGCAACTCAATCAAATCCCATGTTTGGTTCTCTCTCAAGGAATCAATTTCCTCACTCATGCCTAGCTCCCATTGACTCTTGGATTCCACCTATATTGCTTCATCAAAACTCTTTGGTTCTCCACCATCAGTAAGCAATAAATAGAATAACGAAGGGGAATATGGAATTAGAGGTTTACTTACCCTGTCTGACCTCTTGTTGGGCATTTGAGAATCATCTACAACATGCTGTCTGCCCAAATTCTCTGACAGTGATCAACCTCGGTCACTTCTAGGCCTGTAACTGGCTGACGTCGGTTCTGCCTGACCGATGTCAGTTCCTGCTTGGCTGACATTAGTTCTTATACGGTTGACATCGGTCCTTGTATGGTCGATGTCAGTTTCTACCTAACTGACGTCGGTCTCTGTGTTTTCCTTTTTGTGATTTTTCCTTCTCGTGAGCTCTTTTTGGACCTTTACCTCATCCAATTTTGCATTGCTCTGCTCAGGTTGATCCAGCTTCTTGAGCTGATCACTATACATCACTTTTTTATTGAAAACAACATCACGGCTCCTAATTATCTTGTTAGTTCCTAGATTCCAAAACCTGAATCCGAACTCATTAGAGCCATAGCCAATAAATGTGCACCTCATAGACTTAGCATCCAGCTTCTTTCTATTTTCCTTATCAACGTGCACAAAGGCTTCACAACCTAAAACTTTGAGGAATGAGAGATCTACCTTTTTACCTGTCCATGCTTCTTCTAAAATTTCACCATCCAGTGCTGTAGAGGGTCCTCTATTAATCAGGTACACTACAGTATCCACAGCTTCTACCCAAAACTCTAAGGGCAATCTAGCATGCAATCTCATACACCTTGCACGCTCCATGATTTTTCTATTCATCCTTTCATTAACTCCATTTTGCTGAGGTGTTCTTGAAACAGTCCTTTGCCTACGGATCCCATGCATATAGCAATACCAGTTGAACTTGTGGCTGCAGAACTCACCACCATTGTCAGATCTCAAGCACTTCAATCTCTTGCCTGTTTCATTCTCAACCATAGCTTTCCAAATCTTAAATGTGTCAAAAACATTAGATTTCTTCTTAATAGAATAGATCCATACCTTTCTTGTAGCATCATCTGTGAAGAAAACATAGTACTGTGATCCTCCAATAGAAGCAACTTGGGCTGGTCCCCACACGTTTGTGTGAACAAGCTGCAATTTATGCTTCTTCTTTGTTGACCCAGTCTTGAGAAAACTCACTCTCTTCTATTTTCCAAAAATACAGTCTTCACAGAAATCTAGATCTATGCTTTTCAAATCTGGAAACATACCTTTTGACTTAAGAATTGTTATTCCCTTCTCACTCATGTGGCCAAGCCTTTGATGCCACAATTTTGCATCTACATCTAAAGTAGATAATACAGAAGGAAAATTATCAGTAATACAATTACATAAATAGAGAGTACCTACTCTCTTACCTCTGGCCATTATAAGTGCACCCTTGGAAACCTTCCAAGCTTCTGCTGTGAGAGTTACTGTACAACCCTCATCCCCTAACTTTTCTATAGAAATCAAATTTCTCTTCAAGCTGGGAACATGCATGACATCTCTCAACACCCATGTGTTGCCATTCTGCATTTTTAGCTGCACTTTACCTTTGCCAATAATTTTACAAGGCTCATCATCCCCTAGATAAACTATTCCAAAATCTCCATGGACATAGTCACTAAAATATTCTCTATTAGGGGTTGCATGGAAAGATGCACCAGAATCTAAAACCCAAGATTCTATATTATTATGCAAAGAGAATATAAGAGCATCTTGTGCAACAATACTTGCCACCTTTGCTTCTTTTTTATCATCATGATGTTTGTCCTCTTTTGGCTTTGACCAGCAATCTTTGCTTATGTGCCCTATCTTTCCACAATTCCAGCATTGTGGCTTCCTGCCATTTTTGGATTTGGATCTTCCTCTCATCTTTGACTTAGATCTTGATCTCCCTTTCTTGCCCTTCTCTTTCTGCCTTCTCCTACTCTTAAAACTTAAAGCATTCCCTGATGTCTCTTCTGTGCTTTTCCTGTGAATTTCTTCATTCAAGATTACACTAACAACATCATCTACTTTTAAAATATTTGAAACAGATGCAGTATTACTAACTGCCATCACCAAGCTATGCCAGCTTTCTGGTAAAGAGCATAAGATTAATAGAGCTTTAATTTCATCATCAAACACTATTTTGACTGAATTTAATTGATTCACAATTCCATGGAAATCATTTAGATGATTCGATACAGATCCACCTTCTTGCATTTGCAAATTAAATAACTGCTTCATAAGATATACCTTATTTGAAGCTGAGGGTTTTTCATATAAATTTGCTAAAGTAGTCATTAACTCTACCGTATACTTTGCCTGTGATAAATTAGATATCACAGTAGATGCTAGACTCAATCTTATTGATCCAAGAGCCTTTCTATCAAGAACTTCCCATTCTTCATCATCCATGTCTTTGGGCTGCTTTGCAGTCCCTCCTAATGGTAAGTATAGATCTTTTTGATACAGATAATCTTCTATCTACATTCTCTATAATTGATAGTTCTTGCCATTAAACTTCTCCATTCTCAGTTTACTTTCTTCTGCCATTGCTTCTCCCACTCAAACAAAAACCTCTGTGAGTAACCTGTAATCAATACACACTACACAGATCTAAACCACATGTTAGTGAACCTGGCTCTGATACCACTTGTTGGGGATCAATCAACAAAATTGATTACTATATGAAAGCAACTATATGCGGAAATAAGCCAGATAGATAAGTAACTAGAATTAGAAATAACAAAGAACAAGAGATACAAGAAACCACCCTGAAAACTTGTATTCAACTCTTTATAGAAGGAATTACAATTGAAGAAACTTCTTTTCTTCCACACCTCTCTCAGATGTATAAATCTCTTCTTAGATCTCTTTCCCTCAAGAGTTCTCTCTCTCAATTACAATCAACTCCACAATCTGGATTGATTCATATATACAAATATTGTATAGTCCAATTCAATAAGCTATGAAGATCTAATCCTATATATAAAATAAGGAAACATGAGCATGCATTTACAACTAATAGATGCACCTCCTAAACAGGGGCTCTAAAATAGTTCTACTCAAAATAGAAATGTGGGCTTACAACCAACAGTTCTCCTTAACATGCAAACATTCTGTCCTCGCATGAAAATAGCTCTCGAGACATACACAGGTGATTGACGTCAGTCCCTGTCAGTCTGCCTGTGATCGATGCCGGCCGATCCTCTACCGACGTCTGTTGCCTCTGGTCTGTTTCTAACCATCATCGGTGACTGTGGGTTTCCAGCAAGTTGTAACTTCGCTCATGGGTGAAGTTTTTAGCTCCATACCCTAACAGAATCATTAACAAGGTCAATGAATATAATTTTTGTGATATTTATTTTTAGGTTGAATGTCAAAGATTCATGAAAAAACCTTAAGAACAAAAAGCACTCAAAACCCTTGCAAACCCTTGCCAGTGACCGATTTGGAGAAATGGAGTTGGATAGCTAATATAATGTATCAGTTTGACCATGATAATGATTTTAACTTTTATATAACTCCATCAATCTACTCCCCATGCTTTTTGACTATACGTAATTGCACATATATGGTAAAAAATAGGCTTTTTTTATAGTTTTGTGTATTGTATAGGTTCTAGGAGGATTCTAAAGATGAAACTAAATTTGGGAGAAGGATTAAGAATTGGGATAACCTATCATGTTTATTTAATTATTTAGAACAACTCCTAAGTATTCAAACAAATTGATTCATCTTAGCCAGTCAAAATTGGCATAGTGGACATGCTAGTGAGAAGGGTGGAAAACTTCAAGTGAGCTGATTTTGAGGTGTGCCTAATGATTTTAAGTCCATGTAGGGTCCTTAAAAGAGTCATTCACTCCCTCCCACATATGTTCATGGGAAAGTGAAAATAATTTTGATGCCAAGTGTGTATAGTGCATGAAGGAAGAGTTTTTTGGACTACAGATGGTGATGGCTCATTCCTTGATGATTCTAAATGACCAAGCCTGCAACCAATGCATGAAGAGGCATGCCTGCAACATTTGTCCTTCATTTCAATAATTAAACCTATTCCTAATTATTTTTGGGATGTTCAAATAGGTCCAAATCATGAAGGACATTTTCTGAGCTAGAATGAGGAGTTTCATGCCACTTTTCATGAGTTTTATGACTTAGATGGACACTTGCAAGGGGCCATTACTCAGTTCTCCTTCATTCTTCCCCATAGCTAAAACAACTAGGATAGAATGGGGAGAGGACATTATAAAAACTGTCCTTGATCGAAGATGAGAAACCCTAAATAATAATTAATGCTAAGTACTGCAAGTGACTAAGGTTGCAATATGACATAAGGCAAGTCAAGTAAAAAAAAAGGGCCAACTCAATGGCATGCATGGAGATAGCATAACATGATCATAATACATTTTAACTTATCCGTAATGGGGAGTTTTCAATGTAGTATCTTCCAAGCTATTAATTAAACATCAAAATCAACTTTTGATTTCCAAATTTGAGTAGTAAGTTTTGTCCAATATTTTTTACTGAATCTACAATTCCATTTGCTATTCAAATGGGATTTTAAAGGCAATTTAGGAAGCAATTTAATGTATATCTTATTTAAAGGATAAAAAATAAAAGGATAAAAGGCTAGCCATGCCAAATCTTTGAAAAAATTACATTAAACAGGAGTACATAGTTTCATAGATAATTCTAGAGGCACTAAATACTAAAGAAACATCAAATATGGTTTACACTTGTTGCTCAAACCAAAATGGATTTTAATAGACTACCATGGTAACCAGTTTAAACTAGTAAAATCCTAAAGATCTCCAAAATATAAAATTACCTTGTTAAAAAGAAAATATGACTATTTAAGACAGCTTAAGGCAAGGGGTTGGCCCTGATACAAATATGTTTGTTCCATCAAATAGAGGAAGTGGAAAAGTTGAACCCATGTTGCAATGAATCATCCCTCCACTTTAAAAAATGACATGTGTACTTCCAAGTTTTCCAAATAGATTGTAAGGGTGGTGAAGCTTTCACAAAGAAGAATGAAGCATGGATAATTTTGTCCAACCACCCTACTAACTGCCATTTGCCTTTTACTATAGGTAGGCTGATTCTATTTCGTATAAGAATTTTCCATGGTTCATCACCTCTGACAGCTCTAATAATCCATTTGGTTGATTGATAAACCCCTTGTGTTTTTGGATCTATTAACCCTAAACCACCTTTATATTTAGGTTGAATACAATGTGTCCATAAAGTGTATATAAAACTAGTATTACCATCCCATTTAGCCTAGAGAAAACATCAAATAATTTTAATTAAGTCCTTGTAACCCTTTTTTGAAGGCATCCAAAAAGATGAATAATAAACATGTGTGGCAAGAAAATTTTTGTTAGTTACTTGGATCTTACCTACCAAAGAGAGGAATTTATTCCCCCAATTAAATAGTTTATTCTTAACTCTGTTAAGGTAGCAATTTCACATGTTAGAGAGAGAAAATGCAAGACCAAAATGGATCCTAAAATAATTTTTAATCTCACCATGTTTATTTTTTTTCCATTCATGAGGTATCCATTGAGGAACATGCCTTGATTGGATCATCAAAAAAAATTGTTTTGTCATGAACAAGTTTAGATCCAGAGACTGAACAATACAATTCTAAAATATCCTTTATATTATTAATGTCTTTTTTAGATTTTGAAGAAATGATAAGTTGTCATCAACATAATGTGAATTTATTATAACAACATTATGAAGGATATAAATTCCTAAGATGAATTTCTTTTGATTGGCATAATGAAGCAGATAACCCAACGAATTAACTATAAGGACATAAAGGAAAGGCGCTAATGGGCATCCTTGTCTGATGGATCTCTACAAAGGAAATGGGTCTATCATATTATTGTTAATAATGATCCAATCAATATCATCCTTAAATAAAATTTGGACATGATCTTGAATTTGAGCACCACAACCCAACCATTGTAACATTTTAAGAATGAAACTTTAGTGTATTCTATCGTAAGTTTTATCAAAATCAAGTTGGATTAAAATATCATTTTGTGCCATTTTTTAAGCCCATTCACATGTTTCCCATGCAAGAATGAGATTATCAAGGATATATCTTCCCGTAAGAAACCCAATTTGTTTAGCTCTTATAATTACTTGCACTACTAGTTTAATCCTCATAGTTAAAGATTTTGCATTAATTTTATAAGAGGTATTACATAAAGTGATGGGTGTAGTCATATAGAATGTCAAAATTGGTAGCTTGAGTGTGGCTTGTGACACCCAACCCATAGTTATCTCTTTCATGCTCTCATGACATTTATAGACACCTTTTTGCTTATTCCCAATCATCCATAGACTTCTAAGACCTGATTCCAACTCAACCAGACTATATTTCCCATGCTAGTTCCGTCCCCTAGGTCTCAATCCTATAGGACATGAGTGTTTGGGTTGGACTATAACACTAGACCCTAGGGTGTCCCATCTACAACACTCTTGTCCAATCACATTTCAAGCCCAAATGACCATTTCCTTTTGATTCCTCCTCTTCATTATGTTGGCCTAGTGTGAACACATTTAACCCATGACTAATAAATCTCCATAAAATCCCATTCAAAGTTCATTTAGAGGGGGTTGACAAAAATTATAAAAGCAAGCAAGAATACAAACAAAACCACTGAGACAAATTTCCCCATTCTCTACATACAACCATCCAATACAACTAAAAGCATATCCAAATCCTCACACCAATCCTTAACCACCTCAAGCACACCCAATTTAGCATTCTTGCATTTGCATAACACTATTTCATAAAGCACATCAAGTGGGAGAAATATATATAGCTTGATCCCTCTTTGGAGTATTGGTATGTAGGTAGTGTTCCCACACAAGGGGTGTGAATACATGTTTAGTGCATCTTACACACACTAAACCACTCTCTTTCTCAAAGTTTTATTCAAACATAGTGAAGATCTAGGGTTGGAGATTAAATCAGCTCTACAAAGATCTTTGTCGACATTCAGGACTCAAAATTTCATAGGCAAGCTCACATAGGGACAATGGATAAAAACTAGAAAACTTAGATCTCTATGACCAGTTTGGACAACAACGGTAGGACCTAGATAATATCACCAGATGCCAAAGTGTCTTGTTTTTAGTGCTCCTATCCTTTCATCAAATGAAATGTAGATCTAGATTCATGACACTATCCCAATCCTGCACAACTAGTATCAACTTCTATCTCAGCCGTATTAGTCCAGTTTAAGCTAAGTTACATTTCTCCTCTTTCATTACTATTTTTAGAAAGCTATGAAAGTCAAATAAATTATACAAGTCTGTAGTTAAATTATTGTAATATTATTTACTGATTCACTATTCCAAACCCTTAACTAAATTATTAATAAGACTCTAATATTCACAATAAGTTAAATCATTTGGTGAACTTGACTTACTTCGTTTGCGCATAAAAACCCTATAAGCCCTAGGGTAAATTCCTACTAATTTTTTTCAATTTTTTTTTTCTACATATTTAAATAAAAAATTTACAAATTAGTTTTAAATTTACCTTAGTAATTTTAAAAATAATTTCATTCAAACCCTAGTTGCCTATACGAGGTTCCGATATTTTCTCAGTATTTCTCTAATATTTTTTCTGATTTTTTCTACATATTTAAATAAAAAATTTGCAAATTATTTTTAAATTTACCATAGTAATTTTAAAATTATTTATTTCAAACCCAGGTTGCATATACTAAGTCCCATTACTTTTAAGGTATCACCTTACATCTAAAAATCATATCTCACATAAAAACAAATATGGATCTCACTTATTTACACATATTTCTTGCATTTCTTGAAAATAATAAGGAGACTATACTCAGTCTTATCATGTATATGAATGATGAAGTTTACCATATGTTAATGCAGAGCTTCATTCTTTCCCTTTCATGCTTAATTTTCATAATATGGGATGATATTAAGAAAGTCATTGTTATACATATTAAAATCCCTCTCCTTCAAAGCAATGTTTACTTTTATTTAATACAAGGTTTCATTACTTACTTTCTATCTCTCATATGGAAAAAATTTCAAGTTTATCTTGCTAAATATATTAGACATATCATAGCACATGTAAAATTATTTTATGCATTAGTGCACCATTTCATGCTTTCTATCCTTTGCTCTCTATATCTCATATGGAAAAATTCTCAAGTTTATCTTGCTACACATATTAGACATATCATAGCACATGTAAAAGTCTTTTATGCATTAGTATACCATTTCATGCTCTCTATCCTTTGCTCTCTATATCTCATATGGATTTTTTTTCAATTTTATCTTGCTACACATATTAGACATATCATAACACATGTAAAAGTATTTTATGCATTAGTATACCATTTCATGCTCTATATCCCTTGCTTCATATCTCTCATATCAAAAAATTTTCAAGTTTATTTTACTAATCATATTAGAAATATCATATCACATATCAAAGTTATTTATGCACCATTTCACCATTTCATGTTCTTCATCCCTTACTTGATATATCTCATTTGGAATGCTCTTAATAAACATATCACTATACAAATTATAACTCTAATTTCATATATTTCATTCCACATACATTATTTTTACCTAGATGCATATAACTCATTAGCTACTTTTGAGTATTTCCATATCACTACTAGACAGAAGTAAACACTAGTGATTATATCTATCCCTCATACCTTCAAACTTAGTACATCGAGTTCTTATCCCACAACTACTACCAACTCTACGAATATAGTAGATCATGTGGTACACGCTATCACCCAAGTTTATGAAGATAGGTAGGTTTATTACACCCATGGCTATATTTTTGTCACTCAAATCATCACCCCTCTTGATACAGTTTCATTTCTTGAGCTCCTTTAGTGATTAGATGTTTATAAAGATGTGTTGTATGTAGCCCTTCGTAATACTAGGATTCATATTTTTGCCAAACCAGCTTATGTTGCCTTTATCCTCAACACAATGCAATGGACTGAAGAGCATATTTATTTTAAGAAAGAGGATTTACCCCTGTGACACATCATTCAACAACATCTACCTCTGTATATCCAATTAAGAATTAATGATGTGGGGGTAAAAAGAGTGTTAGTTGATAATGGTTCAGGACTCAACATTTGTAACATTTCTTTTCTTAAAAATCTTAATATACAACCTCAATATTTAGACCATTCCAATATGAACATCAGAGGTTTTGAAAACATTCCACAAAAATTTATGGGCCAAATAACACTCAATATTACCCAAGGGCCTAAGACACTACCAACTACTTGCCAAGTCATGCCAAATGTCCTCAATTATAATTTATTACTTAGTCGACCTTGGATTCATGATATAGATGTAGTCCCTTCTACACTCCATGATTGTCTAAAATTTAATCACAAAGGCTACATCTACACATTCCCAATAGACAACAAACCTTTTAAATACGTCTAGGTTACCAAATCTCCACAAAATTATATTTTGCACTTTAATCTCGATAATAAACCCACTACTCACAATGTACCCTTGGACCATGCAACACATCATAAAATTCTAAGTTCTATAATAACACCATCACCAAATCACCAGTTTACCTCCCCTTTTGCACTTAAATGTCTTAATAAGATGTGATATCATGGCAAAGGTCTTAGAAAGCACAAACAAAGAATCATCGATCTTGTCGAGGCATCAACACAACATGGAAAGCAAAGGTTGGCATATCAACCTACCCTTCTTCATGATAAACCTTCTTCCACTGCTTCAAAACATATAAAGTTTTATCCACCCATTACACCAATAGACCAAACCATTAATCATACTTCAATATTATCATTGATCTATCTTGATCTCATTAATGACACAGTTTCACCAGATATGTTCACATTAGATGAATTCTCTAATGATGAATCTCTTTTACAATTTTTAGGAACATATGAGGACCTCCCATATTGTTATCATAAAAATATATTTCCTTATCACACATATGCCCATGCATACTTTAGAGAAAATCTAGATTCTTCATAAAACATGCCAATTGATTTAGATGATACCATTCCCACAAACCCATACACACTAGATCATTCCACATTGTTTAACGAGGAAATAATTAATTTTAATTTTAGAACAAATAATGATCCTCACATTATCTTGTTAGCTACTACCTTACAAAAGGAAGAGGATACATATATCCATCAAATTTTAATATATTTTATATAATTCTTTGCTTGGTTCTACTCAAATATGTTAGGAATTGATACATCTATAGCAGTCCATCCGATTCCCTTATACCCAGATGCTAAACTAGTTAAGCAAAAAAATTGCAACATGCATCCTAAAGTGGCTCTCTTAGTCAAAGATGAGATCTAATGCCTCTTAGATGCCGGATTCATTCGACTAGTATCATACCCTTAATGGATTTCTAATATCATCCTCATGGTTAAACCCAATGGATAAATTTAGTGTTGTTTTGATTCTTGAGATTTAAATAAGGCATGCCCAAAAGATGATTTTCATTTACCTAATATTGACATGATCATAGATTCCATAGCTAGGTATGAAATGCTATCATTCATGGATGGATTTTTAGGATACAACCAAATCAAAATAGCTTAAGAAGATCAAGAGAAAACATCTTTTACAACACCTTGGGGCACATTTTATTACATTGTCATGCCTTTTGGATTAAAAAATGTAGGAGCCACATATCAGCGTATTATGATGCATATCTTTCACAACTTGATTCACCATACTATCAAGGATTATGTCGATGATATATTATCTAAATCCAAACAATGAAATCACACTATTGATTTATGAAAGATATTTCAATGATTTAGGAAACATAATTTTCAATTAAACCCAAAGAAATATGTGTTTGGAGTTACATCAAGCAAAATCTTAGGTTTCATTATTTCTTAGCATGGTATAGAGGTTGACCCTAAGAAAGTCATAACAATTATTGACATACCGCCATGAAATTAAAATAACTTTGATCCTTATAATGCAAGATCTAAACAGTCCATCATTTTTTAGTTTAACTTGCTGATAAAACTCAGTCATTCACTCAATTATTAAAGAAAGATACAAAGTTTGTCTGGGACCAAGCTTGTCAAGAAAGTTTTGACATAATCAAGAAATATATTCTTAATCTACCTGTTCTAGTACCACCTATACCTGATAGGCATTTCTTACTATATATCAATAATAGATCATGCATTAGGAGCACTCTTAGCACAAAATTATGATCAACATATCGAACGAGTAGTTTATTACATCAGTCGCACATTAATTGATTATGAAAAAAATATTCCATGATATAAAAATTATGTCTAGTATTAGTTTTTGCCACACAAAAACTTTAACATTACATGGTTAATAATGAGACTCAAGTTATCAGAAAAGTCGATCCCTTGAAATTTCTAATGTCAAAACCACATCTCTTTAGTCACATCATAAAATGTGTCATGTTATTAATAGAATATGACTTAAAGATAATTCTATAGAAATCAATAAAGGGCCAAATTATTTTTGATCATTTGGACGCCATACCATTATTGGACATTAATCCTATTAGTGACACATTTTGAGATGATTTTACTGCATATTATATACATTATGACATTTAGACCATGTTCTTTGATGGTTCTTGATGCACATCTAATGCAGGGGCAGGCATCATCTTTATCAACCCTTCTAGTCACACTGTTCTTATTGTATATTGATTAAGCTTCTTATGCACCAATACCACCACATAATATGAGGCACTTATCTTAGGTCTTTTTGCCTCCCAG
Organism: Torreya grandis; assembly: GCA_037957365.1. NCBI lineage: Eukaryota > Viridiplantae > Streptophyta > Pinopsida > Cupressales > Taxaceae > Torreya > Torreya grandis. The sequence goes on along the minus strand of JARHVA010001557.1, from coordinate 1,516,621 downwards.
TCCCTCCAAATTAGATTTATTTGAGTCTTTAGTGATTCCCAACTTGTGGTCAACCAAGTTAATGATGTCTATCAGAGAAAAGAAGAACATCTTATCCCATACTAGAACATGGTACAATGTTTATCATCACAATTCAACTATTTTTCTATATAAAGTATACCACAAAAAGATAACCAACATGTAGATGCAATGGCAAGTGTCACATCTTTGATTCCTATCAACATCAATGATGACCAATCTATGTTTACAATTAAACATTTACAATCACCATCAATATCCAATGTGGACTTGATTTCCCTTTTCATCTTAGCCACTATGCACAGTTCTACAACTCCATAATTGTTCTTTGATATTTATAACTTTATACACAAATCTATTACACCAAACACTTTCTATCGAAATGAAAAATGTAGGTTACACAAACCCATTATGTAATCATTGGTGGAGATCTCTTTAAGTGATCCTTCGATGAAAAATTATTTCAATGCTTGACTTCAACAAATCTAAAATTGATCTTACACAGATACAATATAGTGAGTGTGGTGGTTACTTCAGTGGAAAGGCCATGCCACAAAAATTACTTTGATAGGGATACTACTAGCCCACAATAGAAGATGAATGTTTAAAATATGCAAAGCTATGTGATAAATGTCAATGACACAATAACTTACAACATACACCATCAAAATAATTTTAACCTATTATCTTTCCATGGCCATTTATGTTATGAGGATTTGATCTTATTGGAAAAATTAACCTTGAATCCATTGACGGACATAAGTTCATCATCACAGCTATAGAATACTTCACTAAGTGGGTGGAAGCCATCCCACTTCAATCTACCATAGGGGAGGACATTTGTAGCTTCCTCATGACTCAGATTATTTCATGCTTCGATTTACCCATAGCTATCATTTTAGATAATGTAACATCATTCAGGGATAAAAATATCAATAAATTTTGCACCAAATATAAAATTAAACACATGTTCTCCACTTCATACTATCCACAAGGAAATGGTCAAGAAGAGGCTACAAATAAAACCATCAATAACATTTTGAGCAAAATAGTGACCAAATTCAGAGATGATTGGCACAATCAACTAGTTTATGCATTATGGGCTTATCACATGAGTATTCATACACCCACAAGAACCACTCCTTATTCAATCATTTATGGCATAGAGGCAATTTTACCATTGGAACTATAAATCCCATCCCTATGTGTTTCCTTTAAAGGTATCCTCACTGATGACCAATATCATGAAAAGCATCTATACCAACTCAAAAAGTTAGACCATACACGTATTCAAGTAGTTGAACATCTCAAAATCTACCAAAAATATATACAATGATCCTAAAACAAACAATTTCACAACAGAGAACTTGAATTTAATGACCTCATTCTCAAATAAAATCTTCACAATGTCAATGCCAAAGCAAAAACAAAAGGAAAATTCAAACTGAATTGGCTAGGTCTATACCTCATTATCAAAAAGCTTAGCCCTAAAGTGTATCATCTAGCTTCATTTGAAGGAAAGACACTAAAAAATCCAATGAATATTAAGCATCTATGTAGATTCTATATATAGTATGTCTTTTTGTTTACTTATACATAATTTCTCAGTTTAATTGTGCATTGTTTCTTTTTGATTGCTTATACCTTATTTTCTTGGTCCCTTGGCCACTCTTGTATGCTTCTTCTTTCTTGGTCCAAAAATTCAAAAAAATTAAAATATTCCAAAAATCCAAAAACATTCAAATATTCCAAAAATCCAAAAACATTCAAAGATTCCAAAAATCCAAAAACATTCAAATATTTTAAAATACAAAAACATTCAAATATTTAAAAATTCAAAAACATTTCAATTATATACATTATCCATGCTTTACATTTCTACTACCATGCTAGACTTACATTTGTTGTTCTATGCTATTGTTTGTCAATTTATCTACATTACCAGGCTTTACTTGATCTTCTTTGAGTGTGCAGTGACATCTAGATCCTTGATTGCTTCACTCTACCCATTGAGGGGGCATCCTACTCCTACATTTGAGACATACATCAATATATCTACCCACTGGGGGTGTCTTTTACATGATCACACCATCCAGGTTATGTCATTCCTACACCACACACTCTAATTATCATGTTGATGTACATTACTTACTAGCTTACATAGATTACTCTATCAACATTCACTAGTATATAACACTTGTTTATTTCTTAGCATATACCTAGTCTTGTACTCCATCTTTTTCATACTTTCTCTTCTTATTTTGATTAGTTAGATGTGATAGTACTTATAACATTTACATGCTTTCATTTCTTGTTTTGTGTAGATAGATGTGATTGCATTTCTTAGTTCTTACTTTTGTCTCTTGTGTGTGCCTTATGACATTAACCAATGTCCTTTATATGTACTCTTCTATGTGCTTCTGGCCCTCATGCCAACCTTGTTTGTTTTCAGTTGTATGTGTATGTGGGCATTTAAACATGCCTTGTATGCTTAATTTTCCTAGTTTGAGTGACATGTGCCCATGTGCCTTATTTTCTTGGTCCCTTGGCCACTCTTGTATGCTTCTTGTTTCTTGCCTTGTGTTCTTATTGCTTGTTTGATTCTCATTTTTTACATTTCCATGATCCACATCATGCATTATCTTGCTTGCTTAGATGCCATGATGGACATCATGCTCCATCCCTAAACAAATAACAACTAACCAGATTTCCAATTCTAGTTCACTATATATTACACATGCTATTAAATTGTTATATATATCTAAGCATATCCCTATTGATCTAACAATGTCCATTACAAATGATGCTATATATTGAGATATCTTATCAATTATCATTACTATATCATGTATTTTCACAACATAACACACTTTCATGACTCTTTTTGCTAAGGAAAGTCATTGTAGGGTCTTCATTCCTACCTTTAGAAGAGGGGAAATAAATAAGGGGTTTATCACAAAGATTAGATCTCCTACTGATCAAAAAATTAGTTTTTAGAACAATCAAACTAACAATTAGAGGTCAAACCAAATAGAATAGACCAAAAAAATAGTGATGATTATCAAAAAATCATTAGATTTAGCAAAGGACAACAACTTTAGACATGAAAAATAGTGTCAGACAATAGGGTGTCTTATTTTTGGTGCTCCTATCCAAACAACAAAAATAGATAGAAAAGTAAGTTCATTTATAGTTTTTTCAGCAATAGTACAGTTCATAATCAATAGTTTCAATAGAATTTTCTTAGAGAATCCAGATATAGGGGGCATCATGCACGACATGATGACTCTCACTTCCACTTTTAAGTTGGGCAGTTGGTATAACTTCCAGATCAGAATCCATGTTACAGACACTAGTGATTAGGGGTAATGTGCACAACACATTAGCTTTCTTTTATTTCCAAGTTTAGTATATTACCTAGGTATTCTTAGTAGTTGCATGCCTTATTCTATCTATAGGTGGTTGGCATCATTCTTGAGTGGCTTCCACATAAACCTAGTTTCCAATTTTGGAATAGATTTCAAACAAGACTAATCTCCACCTTTCAGAGTGGCCAACATTGGCCTAGTTTCCAGTACACATTCAGCTATCCACATCACATTATTAGATTATAAAACATTTATTGGCTTTAGGATCCATCTCATATGACACACATTCATACTAGTATTAGTTTATAGTTTCACTTAGTGGGAAATGATGGATCTAAAAGACTAGTTAGCCTTTGTATTCTTGATCCACCTACTCCTATGGAGTAGACATACAGTCCAAACATTGATTAACACATGCATGACCACCGAGATTCACTCATTGGGTGATATTAGAGACAAAGGGCCAGCCTTTGCATTCTTGAGCCACTCGTGGGGAATTGAGAACTCAACTCCATTCATGATATTACTCTTAGTACAATGCATACCCAACACACATCCAACATCAGTGAGCATCATAACAGGTTTTGTATTGGTTCACACACTTGATGAGGTGTATTCATTCCTCTCTCTCTCTTACCCAACTTTGTACGTTCTTATTTTAGATATAGTGTATCTAGTAAGAACTGATCTACTCTTTATTTTTCTCTTGAATATTTACACTTCATGACGTGCTCCCTCTATACACACCTAACATCACACAACCTCATGAGCTTCACCCTTATAGGTAAGTTTAGGTATGCTTTCTACTTTTCCTTTATCTTAGTATTTCACTTTGATACATCACTAGAATAAAGGAGGGAAATGTAGTCATATAAAATGTCAAAATATGTAGCTTGAGTGTGGCTTGTGACACCCAACCCATAGGTCCCTCTTTTATGCTCTCATGATCCTTCTAGATACTTTTTTGCTTATTCTTAGTCATCTGTAGACTTCCAAGACCTGATTCTAGCTTAGCCAAGCTATACTTCCCATGCTAGTTCCATCCACCTAGGTCTTAAGCCTTAGGACATGAGCGTTGGGGTTAGAATATAATGCTAGACCCTATGGTTTCCCATTTCTAGTGCTCCTATCTAATCACATTTTGAGCCCAAACGACCATCTCCTTCTGATTCCTCCTCTTCATTATGTCAACCTAACATGAACACATTTAACCCATGTCCAATAGATCTCTATAAAATCCCATTAAAAATTCATTTAGAGGGGTTGGAAAACATTACAAAAGCAAGAAAGAATACAATCAAAACCACTAAGGCACATTTCCCTATTCTCTACATACAACTACAAGCATATCTAAATCCTCACAGTAGTCCCTAGCCACCTCAAACATACCTAGTTTATCATTTTTACATCTACATAACATTATTTCACAAAACACATCAAGTGAGAGAACTACATATGGCTTGATCCCCTTCAGAGTATTGGTATGTAAGCAACGTACCCACATAAGGGGTATGGATACACGTTCAGTGCATCTTACACACATTAACCCCCCCCCTCTTTCTCAAAGTTTTATTCAAGCATAGTGAATATCTAGGGTTGGATATTAAATCAGATTTATAAGGATCTCCATTGATATTCAAGACTTAAAATTTCATAGGTAGGCTCACATAAGGACAACATATAAAATCCATAAAAATAAATCTCTATGACTAGTTTGGACAATAATGGTAGGACTTGGACTATAGCATTGGACCCTTAAGTGTCATATTTTTGGTGCTCCTATCCTTTCATCAAATGAAAGCTAGATCTATATTCATGACACTATCTTAATTCTACATATCTGGTATTAGCCTCTGTCTTAGCTGTAGCAACCCAGTTTTAAACTAAGTTACATTTCTCCTCTTTCATTACTATTTTTAAAAAACTACAAAAGTCAAATAAATTATACAAAATAGTAGTTAAATTATATAAATATTATTTACTGATTTAATATTCTAAACCCTTAACTAAATTAGGAATAAGACTCTAATATTCCCAATAAGTTAAACCAATGGGGAACCAACTAGATATAGTATCTTCCTTTTTCCATTTAGGGGGGAGTTTGAATAAGCAACATTAATGCTCGGTCTTAAAGAGCCTATCTTAAACATATCCAGGTAAAGGCATTAAAAATCTTCCTTAATAATTGCCACATAGCCTAGTAGAATTCCATTGGAAGCCCATCATTGCTTGGACTTTTGTAAGGAGACATAGAAAAAGGGGGTTTTCTAGTTCTTCTAAAGAAATAATTCTATCTAAAAAATGACTATATTCAGAATCTATTTTGTTAGGAATATGCTCCCTAACATTATCCTCAAGAGCTTGTTGATTACCTTGACATTGATCATCCTTAAAGAAATCCTCATAAAAACTTTTTAAATAAGGTACATATATTAGAAGGAGTAGATTGAAGTACTTTAGATTCATTCTTGATAGCACCAATTCTTTCCTTGTTATGTTTATAATTAAGGTAGCCAAAAAAGTACTTAGTACCCTTGTTACCTTATTTGATCCAATCTAGTCTAGATCTGGTTTCAGCCCCTTGTCCTTTATAATTATCATTTTTACGTAATTGAGCTTCTGTAGAAACAATGGATGTTTGAAGTCTGATATTATTAGGATCAACATTAAGTAATTTTCTATCATGAATGAGTTTCCCTTGGAGATATTTTTCCCTTTCTTTTCGTTGCTAAGCCTTTTGTTTACCAAATAAATGAAGAAAAATGGTACATTGAAAAATGTCTACATACCACCAATCAATCCAAAAATCTCCTTCGTCTAGTTTAGGTATAGCAATCCAGATTCCTTCAAGGGAAGTGAAGCAAATATGGTTCTTTAAATGGGAAATATTGAGTTTGAAGGGGAGAGAATTATCAAACTTGGCTTTTGAGATATGGAAATGTTGTAAAAGATGGGATAATGATCAGAAAGAGTGGTGGAATAATCCAATTGAACATATAAACCCTTCGAGTCATGGACCAATGGTAACATAGGAGAATGATAAAACATATCCAACCTACTTAATCTTCTATTATCAACCATCCTACAGTTGGACCAAGTAAACTAGTTTTTGGCATGGATGGTTAATTTTTCATGAATGGGGTCAACAACACCCACAAATTTTTAATGTAAAAACCAACAATCAAATTCTTATTTGTTGAGATTATGTTGTTTAGGCCAGATTCGGTCTTGATGTTTTTCCACCATGTTAAAATCACCACTTAAAATATAATCCATAGTAGGTAAATTATTGGACAACCAATCCTAAAGTTTAGTTCACTCTTCAGTAGAGTTTGGGGAATAAATAGAGAAAAATACAATGACATTTCCATTGATAATGGTGAAAGCCCAAACACAACTATGTGAAAGGTCTTCACCCTTATCAATGATATGCTTAGAGATCCATGGCAAAAACTTAATAATAGTTCCACTATTGCCATCTATATGTGAGGTATGTGAAAATATAGCATCTTTCTAAACATTACGTAAAGACATTTCAAGTCTAATATTACTGAGTTTAACTTCTTTTAGGAATAATACATCAGGCCTCCATTTCATAACCATCTCCTTTACTTTAAACTTGCGATGAGAAATTGAAATCCATTTTGCATTCCAAGAAAGTAAGTTACAATTCATGTTGAATGTTAGAAGAATCATCATCCTGAGTTAGCACACTAAATATTTTTATCAAGAGTAACATCATGATCCCTAGATTATTGATCATTAGGGGAAAAATAAGGTGATATAGATCTATGGTGGGGGCAAGGAGGAAGGGTAGATGAATCTTGAGCAAGAGTTTGAAGAGAGGAGTGACAAGGAGCAGAGGTAGATTCATGGATGGAGGGTAAGGGAGATGAAGGAGGGGGTGAAGATGAATGATCCTAGGGTGAAAAATGAGAGATAGTAGGAGAAAAAGAGCTAGAAGGCTCTTTCCTCTTTCTAACCATTCTCCATCTATCAGACATGATTACATATTTAAAGGGAAGGGTAGACTCTATAGGGTTAGGGTTGGGAGCAGGGGAAGGTGATGAGTGAGGAGTAGATTGGGGGATGGAAAGAAGAGAAATTTGTATGGGGAAGGAAACATGACCACTAAATGGAGAGGGATTCTTAGGTGGCTATGATATTTTAGTCTTCTTGATGGGACAATCATGAATTAGATGACCTTCTTAACGATAATAAAAATAAGCATTTGGATTATTCAAATAAATGAAAGGCTAGTTCAATTCAAAACCTGCACCAATAAATTTAATATTCTCAAGAAATGGTCTATTCAAATATATTTCCATGTAGACTCTCAGGTGAACCCTTAAAATTGAAAACTTATCATAATTATGTTTGTACCAAATTACTCTGCCCAACTAGGAAACAATGTCTTTCAAAAATGGTCTAAAATCCAACTTAAGGTAAGGTATCTCGACCCACATAGGGTAATCAGAGTGAGACAACCCTTTAGGATGGAAATTGAATCTCCAATCCTGAGGATAACAAACTTGCCCACAAATAACCCAAGTGCCATATTGCAAAACAGCTTGAGAATGGTTTATTGATTTAAACATGCATGAGACATACCCTTTTCTTAGAACTCTTAATAACTCAATTTACCATCCCCTATTTTCTAGATTCATACAATCCCATTTATAAAATTCATCTTCACTAGGAATGCCTCATAGGAAAAATAGAATAATAGTTCTATTTTTGGCATTCAGAAGTAGTATCCATAACATCATCAGGAAGTTATATTTGTAGGGTTTTACTCAAATCATAGTGCAAGATCTCATCAAGCTTTGAAACATATGTCTGAATCTCTTCCATGGCCATAGATTCAATCTTCCCTTTTACAACTACAATGTTTTCCTCATTATTGGATGGATCAGCTGTTGTGGGAACTACTTCTTCCAGGCTAGACCCATTCCCTACCTGTTTAGCCATCGATTTAATGTGCATAAGGCTGATTTACTTATTGAAATAGGGCTAGGGTTTTTTAGAAGCTTCCATTTATGTGCAAATATTTTTTATTCATCTTCTTCTTGCTTGAAATCAAATTATTAAAAGGATTAAAACGTATAAAATGTTTCTATTTGTTAATAACATACTTCATGATATTTCTATTTTCAAAAAATAAATGATGGATAAATTTGAGTGTTGAGTTTTAAACCATAAATTTTTGGGAAGGTGGTGGTCAAATATGCTCAACCTTAATACTATCTTACATTCCTATAAAATATTTATTTTCTAAGAAAATATTGCAAAATATATGCTTAATTTGTTTATTTATATAGTTTTGATTTGATTGTAAACATGTTGCATAATGTGGACAAGGGAGCCAATTTGATTTGTGAACACTTGATTATCACTATAAGTAAAGGTTTGGTGATTAATAAAAATATTAAATTCTTCATGAACTAATAGTAATTACATTGTAATATTTTAATCCCACCTTCACTCATCATGTATTCACACTTTGAACTAGTGGCCATCTCACCTTATTTTATTGTGCAAAATGCAATTTTTACCTATGTTTCAGCTAATTTTTATTTAAAAAAATGAATGAATTCAAATTTTTTTTGGTATCACACATAAATATGCCTACCTCTAATTAATCTTCATAAATTTATAAATTGCAATAATCAATCTTAATCAAATAGAAAATCTAGCATTTAGGAGGATAGAGGGCTATTATCTTTTTTAGGCATTGTTTCCAAAGTTTTTAAGTCCTTTAACCTATTGTCAAAATTTGTATATGTCTATGTGAATTCATCACATGTTAAAAATTTTACCTAAAAATATGAATTTATCACTATCACAATATTAGGGCCATATGAACGGTCCTCCTAATTTTGGAGAGAACTGATATATTTCTAAAAAACCACCAAATCACTTCACCTTCTCTTACATTATTTCACTCTTTTCCTTAGATGTGTGTGTTGTGAGTTATATCCTCTTAAATTGAGTTGAATTTTACAATAGAAAATGGGTAGGTGTTGGTTTTATGGCTCTACATATATTATGATTAGTCATTGGCATGGACTAGTTAGGATTTCCAATTTTTCAAACCCCACAAATTGAAAAAATAATTGCTAATAGAATGTGCCATGTATGTATCAAATATTGCTCTCTTTGATAAAGATGTTCTTCATGATTAAATGAAATACTAACATGTTTATGTATAAATAAATACATTCAAATATAGGTGGTATTGACATGCATGATGAATTCTAATGGCTATGAGTGAAAAAGTGTAGATTGACTAGACAAACCCAAGATCAGGGGGGACCAAAACACACAAGCCATGGTCATACAAATGGTATTGGAAATGGTGTTGGTAGAAAAACATGGATTGTAAACTTGTGATGAATATTTTTCTAATATTCATGCATTATGCACTCATTTTGTCACTGTATACCTTATTTTATCTTATCTTCATGAGTTGTAATAAGCTAGAATACGAATAAACTTTGCTTTTGGTGCTAAGTATGAGAAGAAAATGAATAGTCATAGATTGGAAATGCCTATATATACTTTTTTTTTGTAAAAATAAGGGAGTTCTACTTTTAGAAGATATCAATAGAGATTATTTGGTTATGGTTACCTATATGATTTATCGTTATGTTCGTTTCATGCTCTCAAATGTGTAATGTCTTGGTTACTTTCCATCTAAACTATTTTGAATGCATAATCTTAGTTTATACAATACTGGTTGTTCTTAAATTGTTTAATAACATGGAATAATTAATGCTTCTTACATTTTTGTCATCCACTTTCATGTATTATATGATAAAATTTTCTACGCACATGAAGTATCTCACAACTATCCTTGTCCTTAACATGTTCTAAATCTTCAAGAACCTCTAGTAATAATGGTGTGGTGAGCATGGAAACTCTTTTTGGAGGAAATTATGCTAAGATGGTTACTTGGGAATAGAGATATTGAGATATGGTTAGACCAAATGATATGTAATTTTGTAGAGGAAAAATCAAGAAAGATTGGTCTAAAAGTTTAAGAGATCATTCGAGAGCATATTTATGGAGAAATTTATGAAATCTTCTGGTGAAAGTTGCTTGAATTGCTAGCTAATTGGGTAGAATGATTAAAATATTATTATTTAGACCATAGACTATTTACACCTCAGTTTTGATTAAGTGTTGTTTCAATTCTGGCAAGTGGTGTAAAGAAAACCATCTTCTATTTTGTTACAAGGACCAGGGCATGGAATGATTGGGGCATGAAAGGACCAAGGCATGGAAGGACCTAAGTGCAAAAGGACTAGGACATGGAAGGACTAGGGCATGGAAGGACAATGGCATGAGAAACCCAGTGCAGGAGGACCTAATCAAGAGGAGAATGTGGCATAAGAGACCTGAGACCTAAGAACTCAAAACAAGAAGCTGAAGACTAGGAGAACACATGGGAAATGGGGCATGAGAGACATGGGAATAGTTATAAGAGTAAATCAAGGACACTTAGACCTCACTGATTGGGGGACTATGCTTTGACCCATAATAAAAAGAACACTTGGACATAACTACAGAGCTTAGAGTAGGAATCTAGGGGCACAAAAGCCTGTATCCATAGGGATAATCAATTTTAAGAGCCACGACTTAGTTTTTTCTGAGTCCACGTGCCACTTGTTTGTAATATTTAGGATCTTGACACTTGGCCTAGGAAAAACAAGTATAAAAACCCCTATTGTAAGCATTTGAGGTAATTGGTAGGAGTGAAAGGAAAAACACTTGCTGATAGAGATTGTCATGTATTTTGAAATCAATATTTTTAATGAGAATTTAGTATTTAATATAGTGTTCCAAAATCTAGAATAAATGAAGTGATGTATGTTATTCTTATCCTAAGTCAAGATCTTCTTGCTAAGTAATCATTTATGGAATGGAAATCTTAGTTATTTTGGTAATAAAATATGTAATGTTGGGAATAATAATAGTATATTTATGTTATTAAAAGGCTCCTTAGGATCTATTTATAAGACATGAACAAGCTTAGATTGTGAAACAAAGTCTTTAGGAAGTGGTATTTTGTAGCGCACTTTGAGTGAGCACATGAAACTCTCCTTTCATGTGATAGGGCTAGTGAGCTATCCTATTAGAAGAAGATTTAGTACCAGTGAAGATAAAGAAATAAATCCAACATTTTTATTTAGTTACTGAGACCTAAAGCAATTGAAGCATAGTTATGGAAAATGTTTGAGCACATCACATTAGATAATATTGAAGAATGGGTCATTAAGGTAGAAGATAAATTTATAGTCTTATATCTTGAATTAAGGATTTATACATGACATCGTGTAGAGCATAATATCTATGAATCATTGTATACAAACTTTGCTAAAGTTTCATTTCTCTTGCATTCTTGGATTATAGCATATTCTCAAGGATGGTCTTGAAACTTAAGAAGAAGGTAACCTTGGACACTAGAATGACAAATGAGATTAGCATGACTTGGAGCTCCCTTGACATGAATAGTAAAATTTTGGTGGAAAGGTATTTATAATAGTTACATTTTGGAATATGTAGTAACCACCTATACATGTCTTAAGGAGGAAAAATTTCACTTTTTATGAAGACCAAAGAGATGATATCTCTTGTTGTTTTCCCTTGAGATTAAGAAGTTAATGGTTGATCTTGGATTGGAAACACTACCCATAGAAGGATAAAAACCTCAAGTACATGAGCTGTACATTTGGAAAGGGAGACTGAAGGTTGAAAATTATGAATTCAACATGGTAGCAAGTTAATGAGAGTTATAAAAGTGAAAGTATGATGAAGGTCGATAGAGGATTATGGGAGTAAGTGGTACAAGAAAATATCAAGAATCCTTAAGGAGTGTTGTGAGAATCCATAGGGAAGAAAACTTTCATGAGGAACCTGTTACCTTCGAGACAAGCCCTTTGTCCATTCTATCTTTCAAAAGTAGAACAAACTAGACTATAGTTATGGAACCAAGCCAAAGTCAACCAGGCTCCCCCACCATAATGCAGGCTCATGCTATTGATTTGAACCTAGAAAATATATGAGATTGGAATAAAAATAGTTCAAAATCAAAACTTGAACAAGTATGAGATATTGAAACCTAGATATTAGGTGAATAATTAGAATCTACACTACTTTTTCCACTTCAAGAGAGTTTAATGGGATAATTTGGGGTGCCTGGTGGAACTGGCCCCCAGGGCTAGGTTTTAGGTCTTAATATAGGTAACCAACCTTCTACACTCCTACAGGTATGGAATTTAAAGGTGATAAAGGAATATGTGGTACTAACAGAGGTGGAGTCCCTCCTCATGGGACATGAGATGGGTCATCCTGATAAACATCTACTCAACCACCGTAATCTAAGGCCATTTATTATGAAATGACACTTCACTTACTAGAGTAATGAGGGGTAGAAAATGTAGCTGAGCATGTCTAGAATGTGAATTGATTTGGTGCACATGTGACATCACTTATTACAAATGAAAAGCCACATAATTTGTAACCATGATTTTAGAGCATGCCCATAAATGGTACCATAAGTTTGATTTCAAATATACACTAATAGATTATGACCAGCTCAAATCATATTTCTTATAGGAATTTGATATTCTTGAGTTTGAGTAATAAAGTATAATAGTGTTAGAAGACATAAAATATGGACTTAATGGGAACGTACGAGAATATGATGCAAGTTCAAAATCCTACTTTCCAAATTGTCATTTGAGATCAATCTAGTTCAACATGCATAGTTGTTTGTGGGAGTTTTATTACTACCTTTTCAATGGACATTGTCACAAATAACCTTCACCAACACATTCAAGGCTCTTGAAGCTACATTATGCACTAAAGCAGTTAGAAGTGTTGATACCGATATTAGTGCCTTTATGAAGGAACATATAACATCCATGGATTCACAATTAGATAAATTAATGGTGATAATGCACATGAGACATGTAATGGTGTTTAGTGTACTGATTGTGAAACTAAGGGACACACAAAGAATAACTTCATTTGCAAGAACATCCATGTGCTTTTAAAATTGACCTATGAAATTTGTCATGATGACCATGATGTCCATTCTTACCCACTTTGCAATGGGATACGAACACTAAGGTATCTAAGTACTATAAGATTTGTGATGCTTACACCCATGACACCAATGATTATCATTTAATAAGTGAAATTCATGAAGCCTGAGCATGTGGTACATGTCAAACTTTAGTTACGAGTACCCAAGATAATAATAGTTATCAAGGGAGAGAGAGAGAGGATGGGGATGAGGTAGTGGACAGTTCCCACCTAGGACTTGATATAAGTGTGGTTCCCTAGACCAATATCAAAGGGATTGCCCATAATACCCACCCTGTGCATATTACAAAAGGGACCACCATTTAGAAGAATGTCTAGATTTATATGCAACCATCACCAAGGATCAAAATGGAAAAGGCACTAGTATGATCCACATCAATAGACCATAATGTCATGCTTGACCAACCATCTCTATAACACAATAAGTAAATATCACTACTCATAGCGGGGGGTCATATGCAATCTATAATCAACCTAGTCAAAAAGGTACTTCAAGAATAACCATGACCAAGAAAATACCCTGATACACAATAATAAAAGGACATCTTGCAGGACACCTTGGCACTTGTTCAAGAACTTCAAGATGAGATACAATACCTGAAGGGTAGGGACAAAATGTAACATGTAATAGTTCAAAGAGAAGTTGAGCTTCCACCAGTAGTGTGGGATAATTTCTAGGAGTTATACAAGCAAATAATGGATGAAAATCTTGTACCTCAACTTAGTACTTGGATTAAATCTCAAACCCATTTCCAAAATGAGGTCCATCCTCACCTTATTTATCAAAGTGAATATCATTATTTAAACCATGCTCAATGACATGAAGCTTCTAGTTCTTCTATTTCACTAGATGATGGAGAGATATTGGTAAATGTTACTATTAATGGATGGGTGTTATGAGATATTTTAGTACATACTGGTGTAGAAGTTAACATTCTCACCAAAGATGTTTGATGAAATATGGCTAGTCCAACCTTACAACCTTCTCCCCATGTTTTGTTCATGGTAAAAAAAACATGAGCACATCCTATATGAGTTCTCAAGAATGCCACTATTGACATACTTGGGGTTCCATTCAAAGAAAACTTTGAGGTCCTATAACTAGTAGATGTTGATGACTACCCAACCCTTTTGGGAAGGCCTTGGTGTTATGAGAACCACATGGAATTGAACTATAAAAGTAGATATATTAGTTTTAAGAACACTGAGTAGTGTGTAATAATACCCTTAGACCAAACAAAAGGACCTCTCTATGTCAAACCCGTTACTTTAGATGAAGACATCAACAATATATATAATTTCACTACTCAACATGAGGAACATCATGATCCATCACCAAATGGTATTCTCTAGTGGACTGACAATCAATATATTTTGGATACCATGAGTAATGCCTATAAATATTGGGCCCATGGATATTATGATCTTATTAGGAGGTTGTGCAACACTGTAAATAGAGGAGACAACATCCCGTGCTAATTAATTAAACATCAAAAGTTTATACACCTTGTGGGATTAGCAATGAGAGGATTTTTGGTGGGACCACTAGTAGAAAGGATTTTTAGCACCCTGCACTACTAAGGGAAAATGGAAGTATGCAACTTTATCCAATTCTTGGAAGACTTTTATGATACCAAAACTGATCGAATGAGGGCATTAGATCATATTTTTGATGGAACCACCACTAGATGGTGGCATATACACAAATAAAACCTTCTCTACTAGGATCAAGTGTGAGTTTATCTACATCATAGATTTCACCATGATAATAAGATCATAGGAGACATTACTTACAATGGTATAAATGGACATGAGTATCATGTTCAAGCCTATGAAATAATGTGGCAAGCTGAGGATATGTTTTTACCAACATAATTATGGGTACATGCATTCTACAAAACTTTGTGCACCTAGGTGTAGGCATGGTATATTCACAAGGAGAGACACATGGGTGCCAAATTATAGATGCTAATGAAGGAAAATATGATATTGACACTTTCTTACTCTTTACCTAGTATGAATTTGTGCCTAAACCTTAAAGTTATGTGGGAAGCAATTATTAATGACCCAAATACCACTAAAGACCACTTATGCCACATTCACCAATAAGTTGATGAACCCATATGATTCTTAATGAAGGATTCCCTTATAGTTCCTATACCAGTCCTCTCTACTGAACAATGCCATGAAGAAATCCACCTAAGAAAACAAAAGCTCATATTCCAAATAGATGAAGATGAAAGATGAAGGGTCTACCTCACTTAACCCCCTCACTAACCACTTATATGTCCCCACAAGTATTGATTCATGAATTATACAAGACATAAGTTCTCCCTTGAATAACCCCTATCACAGGCCATTTCAAAATATTCAATATAACATTGGCATAGAATAGGAACCTAAAATGGCTACGATCGAGAATTACTGGACTATGAAGGAAATCTCACAAATTTGTGAGTTATTAAAAGAATATCATGATGTGTTCTCAAGAAGTTACAGTGAAATCAAAGGAGTTCACCCATCTCTTGGACAAATTCATATTAAATTAGTTGATGGCACTCACCCCATTAAGAAGTGACCATACAAAATGAACCTAAATATTTAGGCATGAGTGAAAAAAGAAATGATAGCATGCTCCACACTGTAGTAATTATTCCCATCATTAAATTTAAAAAGGTTAGCCCCATGGTCATCAAAATCAAAAAGGATGGTCATGTCCAAACTTTTGTAGATTATCGGGTTTTAATTTCATCATGTGTCACAGACCCTTTTCCCATGGCTTTTGTGAAAGAGATCCTAGAAGGTGTTACAGGCTATGAGATATATTCTTTTACAAATGGGTTCTCATGGTATCATCAAGTACATATAGAAGAAGATTGGTTAAAGACTATGTTTGCTAATGAATGGGGTTCCTTTACCTACACAATCATGCCATTCAAATTATAGAATGCCCCAATAATCTTCTCCCAAATAGTATTTGAAGCTTTCGAAGACTTCATTCACAAATTCCTCTAGGTTTATCTAGATGACTGGACCATGTATGGATTAGTCAAGGATCATTGCACCAACTTGTGACTCATGATTGAATGATGCTGAGTATTAAAAATATCTTTGAATATAAATAAATTCTTGTTCACAACACCTTTTGGTGTGCTTCTTGTCCATATCATCTATAAGGAAGGGTTATTTGTGGATCTGGCTAAAGTTTCTGTTATTCTCTAGTTATTAGCACCCAAGACCCAACGTGAAGTGTATGCCTTTTTAGGACACACATGTTACTATAATAAATTAATTTGGGGATATGCCAAGATTGTAGTGCCCCTGGAGGACCTATTAAAGCACAATGAACAATTTATTTGGACTCACTCTTGTAACAATGCTTTTGAAACACTAAAGGACAAACTAGATACGATACTTATGCTACAATTTCCTAATTAGACAAAACCTTTTCGTGTCCATATTGATGCATCTAGGATAATAATCAGTGTAATCCTCACACAACTAGGTGAAGGAAACTTGGACCACCCAATATATTTTACCAGCAGGAAGAATATTTTAGTCGAGAGAAACTATACCACCATCAAGTGCAAATCCTTGTATATGGTTTATGCTCTTCAAAATTTAGATAGTACCTTTTGACCACACTATTTATATTCTACATCGACGATGAAGCTTTAAAGTATCTCATCAATAAGCCAGTTCTCCATGGGAGAATTTGCCGATGGATTGTTCTCTTCCAAGAGTTCCAATTTTTAGTAATAGTAAATCCTAGGAAGGATAATTATGTACTTGATCATCTCTCTCAAATTAAAAATGGAAAACCCCCTCATGCCATCAAAGATGACCTTCTTGATGTATAAATATTTTGAGTTACTCAGGTGCTCGAATAATTGGAAAATATTACAACATTCCTCCACACTGGTTGTGCTCTAAATTCTCTTACTACACATGAAAAAAAGTAACTCACGGTCTATGTCACACCATACCAATTGATTGCATGAGATTTGTATAAAATAGACCATGATGAATTATTACACCATTTTGTAATGCAACATGAACACTTGGAGGTGTTATAAGAAGTCCATGTAGGAATTGCCAAAGGATATAATGCTAGGGAGGCTACTATGTGCAAGGTGTTACTCGCTAGACTATGGTGGCCTACTTTATTCAAAGATGCTAAGGATTACATAAAGAAATGTGATGTATGCCAATGCATGAAAAAATTCAATAGGAGAGATGACATGCCACTGTACCCTATTCCATCTCAAGAACCATTTGAGAAATGGGCTATTGAATTTTTAGGTCCCATCAATCTAGTAGGACGATGAATGGGTTCCTGTTAGATAATCACCGTAACCAACTACCTAACATGTTGGGTGGAAGTAGCACCAAAAAAGATTATACTACAACAACTGCTATAATGTTCCTCTAGGAAAACATTATTACATGACTCGGATCTCCTCTAATCCCCACTATGATCAAGGATCCCACTTCCTAAATGAAACAATCTATATCTTACTAGATAAAATTATGATAACACACCACATAACCACACCTTATCATCTGAAAGCCAATAGGACAACTGAAGCCTTCAATAAGATCTTCAAGGATACCTTGACAAAAATTTGTAATGTGGGGAGGAATGATTGGGATGACAAAGTATCTACAATAATTTGGGTATACCAGACCACATATAAGGCCTCAATAAAAACACACCATTCAATCTAGTGTATGGAAAGGAAGTAGTTATGCTAGTTGAATTCTTGGTCTCATATCTTCGAATCATGTGAGTAGGAAACTTGGATGATGAAGCCTCTTTGAAATTCAATCTAGATATTCTACTCCAATTAGATGAAACATAGTTCCTCACCCACTAGAGTTAGGACATTGAAAAAAGCAAATAGAAAACATAGCATGATCACCATATTAAGCACCGAGTGTTCTCCTTGGGCATGTAAGTTCTGTTATATGAATCAAAGTTCATGAAACATCTTGAAAATATATGTATCCATTAGAATGGCCTATTTATAATTCATGAAATTTGACCTACCAGGGCTTTTTATCTCTGAAGATAGGATGGTGAATTCTTACCAGGGCATTATAATGGAAATTAGCTTCAGCCCTATCATGATTCTAGTTAACTTTCCTGTTTGTATTTAATAAGGCTTACAACCATTAGATTAGGATTTAATAATTTGAATAAAAAGCATTGATCATGAGGTGTGCAACTTTTTTTTGTAATTTTGGGTTTGAGGTGCAAGGGATATTAGGTGATAAAGTAATTGATGGAACTAAAGTGGTAAGGGGCATGTGAGTTAGTTCACGCATGGTAGATGTATTTTAAAAAGTTCTTGCCATTAGAGTGACAGTTGCCTTCCACTATATTAGAAAGGTGAGATACAGTTGTCATCCACTCCTAAAAAAAGCATGCATTGGAGAGGGTCATTAATGCAACAAGGTCAGTTGTAATAAATAAGCATGTGAGTAGAATGATGGGACAAGTTTGTTAGAATACTTAAGGGTTGATGCAAGATTAAAAGTATGGAGACCATTAAGAGATAGACATTTATGGATATAAGTGACAAGAAGTAGGAAGAAATAAATGAGGTAAACTTCCAAAAAGGACCTACAAATAAACAAGCCAAATACATTTTACCTTTTACCTTTCCATAATTATCAAGGGCTTAGTAAAAATTATGAACTAGAGAACCAGACTGATGAAACCAAAATCCTTTATGAAATAGAAGTGTTCACAGAGTTGATAGAAATACAATGGGGGTTTTTGTGCAAAATTGAAAAGTCGCTAAAGTTGAAGTTGAGTGTAAAGTGGTGATTGGTAGAGTTACAGGTTTTGCCATTGATACAACATGAAGCTTGAGAGCTGAGGCAAGTTGAAACACTATCATGTATTCATTTTGGAATGTGGGATGACCTTGGGTAAACCTTCAAGCACCATAGAGGGTAATGTGATTGAATAAATAGGCAAAAAGACTTGAAAAGTTTTCAACCATACTAGAAGAGGAAGAGGTGAGTAGAAAAGCATGGTTTCCTATTTGAGAGGAGCCTTTAGAACCTCAAGAAACACTAGAATAAATTTAAAACATGGGAGTTTCTAGTAGAGGTTTAATAAAAATAAATATGGTGAAGGGAAAATAAGCACATGCCTCATCATTATAGACAACTCCACAATCCCCCCTTAATCCATGTACATAGAAGAAATATAGTACCCAAATTCAATTCTACACATGGAGAACTGGGTCTCGAAAGTGTTTACAATAGTTATTTTTTACTACAATCACTATCAGCTAGGTAACAAGGTAGAGTTTCAAAATTATTATCAAGTCCAGACCACCAATACTAGGAATCAGGTGGCATATGACTTGTCCATTAAAAACCAACTAGACAAAGTCAACCTTTTCAAATTATTTGACTTGCCATACTTTGGCAAACCAACTGAGGTAGTCCAATTCCTTCTCTCATGCATCCATGAGGACTATATCCATTTTATGGGATGGAATATGAAGATCACTATAGATAGGATTAAAAATGTTACAAGACCATACTTTTTAGGCCTAAATATCTTGGATGATTTGGTGGATACAAAGGAGATTCAATAGACTACCACAATGTTGGTGTACTAGAAACAAGGGCATGTAATGCATATTAGGAGCCTACAAGATCCTGTCCTTAGATTTAGGTGTATATCATCTCCACCAAAATTGGTGGCACTAGCTGATGGAAGGAGGTAGATATGGCCCACCTTCACATTGCATACCAAGTCACTTAGGGCACACAATATAACTAGGTGCTGTATTTTGACCAAAAAATAATAGATGACACAGAAAAGGCACATAATTCCTAAGTTTAGATTTACTTAGGGAGTAATTTTACTATTGCTAGTGTTTAATGAGATTGGGGTTCCTAATTAAGGCATACCCCCCACACACAAGTCCTCAATAAAGTGCTACAAGGCCTTCACCTAGCCAAAACACATTACTTCATCCTACAAAGTAAATATGAGGGACATGTTTGAGGGAATAAAGGCAACTTTTAGGAATAAATGGTGCATTCTTAAGGATCTATCCCCCCAACCACATATCAATTTGAGTTCATGGTGAAATAACACTTCTCTTTGGTATGAATCTGAATGAACCCATTGAGGGAGCTATTAGCATGGTTCAAATTTCCATATGATTTACTACGTGTTACTTCATCGACTCTATTAATTAGATTTATGACGTGCAACAAATTAGCCTAAAAGTTGAATAGATCAATGTAGAGCACCATACTCTCTAAAAAATGTTTGTATACCCTAACAAGAAGGCCTATACATATAAGAGGGAAAAAACCTTGATTGACATCAAGGTTAAGGAAATCTTGGTAGGGGAATAGGTACACAAATTATTTTATATGCTACACCCAAACCAACAAAGACAAGATGGGGAACCCAAGGAGAGTCTCCCCTCAGCCCCATAGAGAAGGAGGTGACAACTTGAGCCCAATACCAACACAAGTGGGTAGTAGGCTCCATAGAAATGATAGAGGATGATGGAAGAACAACCCTTATGATCAACCACTTCTAGACCCTCTGTACTATGACCACATCTACCATTCCCTTCACCTTGTCCGCCTCCTTCTTCACCTTCTCCACCTAGACCTTATGAATCTTCACCACTTGCCTCACCTTTCACTTCTCATTCCTCTCCACCCCATTCACCTATTCTGATTTCACCTTCTCCCCACCTCTTTTACCTCCATGAGCTCCTTCACCTCCATGAGCTCCTTTACCTTCGTGAGCTCCTTCACCTCGATGAGTTCCTTCACTTCCATGATTACCATCACCTCCACTTTCCCCAACTACCACCATTAGATAAACACCTTAACAACCTCAAATTCAAGTGCAATAGAGGGATCCCTATCAGGAGTAGATTCATGATTTGGGACTAGAATTTGATAAGGCTCCATCCCTAGCTCAAGAGGGCCCATCTAGGGCCCAAGATAATCTTGTTAGAATAGGACCAGGTAAGATGACATCATGTAGTTAGGAAGTAATTGAATGATACCTAGGGAGGGGAAAGGGGCCAACTGAAGGAGGACAAGAACTCTAGGGACCATCCACTATGTGATAACATCATTAGTTTAGTGTAGAGGAAAAGAACCTGTACTTATAGAAGTATTTCAATCCTAAAGATGCGACTTCAAAAATAAGGAAGAAATTGTCTTTCCTTATGGATCTCTACCATGAAGAGCCATAATTTGACCTCCCCTTGGATTGCATTTTTATAGGCCCATAGACCTCATGAATGTTGACCCACAACAACTTTCCTAGGTAATGAAAATCATTGAATTTTTAAAACTAGACATGGAGATGACCTACTAGCACATCTTGTCAGATTCAAACGCATGGATGATGGAGAAGAAACATGGAAAAGTAGTGGAAATGTATAATGAGGTGATGGTGGAAAATCAGACATTAGTTGAATAAGTGGCCTCCCTTAAATAATAGCTTCAGTAGGTCATTGAGATTAAATATCAACCTATGAAAGACAATTTTAAAAGAGGATCCATCAGTCACAGATGGTGTACCATTATATGGAGATGCTATCAGAAAATTAGAAACATTGGTTGAGTTATTGCTTAAAAGAAATAAGGAGCACCCAATACCCAAGGATGAAGCCAATGAAATCCTTGAATAGTTTACTATGGTGATAGATGTCTGCATAAGTAAATTGGAGAGAGTGGGAGAAGTTATCCCAATTTTGGATACTATTTTTATGCACCTTGTGCACCCAGATAAAGTAATAGAGGCCAGACTCCATGATGAAGAGATCTTGAGGAAACAAGAGGATGATGTTAATTTAATAATAAAATATTGTGTGGAGTGTTTAAAGGCATTTAAGGATGTAAAAATGATGGAAGAAGTAATAAACAACCATCATCAACAAATTAATGTCAATTTTGCAATTCTCTAAGGATAGGTTGATAAAGAGGTCTTTGAATTAGAAGACATCTAGAAAGAAACTACTATAGCCTTAGATGAATAGGTAAAGAAGACTGAGAATCCAACTCAACTCAAGGAGTTGAAGATAGCTAAAGAAGCCATTAAAAGTATAACTGCTAAAGTTCTTGATGATTTATCCCATTGGGATGGGTTAAAGAAATAACTTGAATAAAAAGAGGTAGAGTTCCTAGACTATGCCAACACAACTTAGCCCTAGACGGAGTAAGAGATTAGTGTGGGGTGATGTTGACACCTCCATTTTGATCAAGTGTTGTTTTAATTTTGGCACATAGTGTAGAGGAAACCATTTTCCATTTTGTTACAAGGACTAGGGCATGGAAGGATTAGGATGTAGAAGGACTAGGATGTGAAAGGACTAGGGTGTGAAAGGATAATGGCATGAGAGACCTAGTGCAGAAGGACCCAATCAAGAGGAAATGTGGCAAAAGGGACCTAAGACCTAATAAATTAAAATAATAAGCTGAAGACTAGGGGAGTGCATGGGAAGTAGGATGCGAGAGACATAGAATTAGTTAGAAGAGTAAATCAAGGACACCTCAACCTCATTGATCGGGGGACTATGCACTAACCTACATGAAAAGGAACGCTTGGACATAACTACAAAGCTTAGATTAGGAATCTATGGGTGCAAAGGCCCATATCCATAGGGACAATCAATTATAAGAGTCATGACTCAATTTGTTATGAGTCCATGTGCCACTTGTCTATAATAGTTAGGATCTTGACACTTAGCCTAGGCAAAATAAGTATAAAAAGCTTTATTATAAGCATTTGAAGTTATTGATAGGAATTAAAGGAAAAAAAATTATTGATAGAGATTGTCATGTATTTTGAAATCAATATTTTTAATGAGAATTTAGTATTTTTTATAGTGTTCCAAAATAAAGAATAAACAAAGTGATTTATGTTATATTCTTATCCTTACTCAAGATATTCTTGCTAAGTAATCATTTAGGGAATGGAAATCTTAGTTATTTTGGTAATAAAATCTATAATGTTGGGAATAATAATAGTATATTTATGTTATTAAAAGGCTCCTTATGATCTAATTATAAGACATGAGCAAGCTCAAATTATGCAATAAAGTCTTCAAGAGCCAGTTTTTTACTACACACTTCAGGTGAGCATGCGAGACTCTCCTCTCATGTGATAGGGCCAATGCACTATCTTGTTGGAAGAAGCTTTAGTACCAATAAAAATAAAGAAACAAATACAACATAGATGAAAGAAACTATAATCTGGATTGAATAAAAGATATATTGATTGTAGAGATTGGAAACCAACTAGATAAGAGTAATTTATCATTGGGTTACTAATATAGTAGATGGATATATAATTGGGTTTATAGTATGAGGACACATATATTTTGAAACTATGATGTACTTATTGATTAGAGGAATTTGTGGGAAATTTTTGCAGTGACTACCTATCTCAGTGAAGACATTGGTTGTGGATAAGGCCATGGTGCCTACTCCAACAAATATGGAGTAGTCACTTTGGGAATATGGGGGTGTGTGTGACATGATAGTGAATGATGATTAGATGAGAAGATAAGGCTTTGACATGAATCCAAAATGGGGACATGAGGGAAAAAGAGTTTGGATTTAAAACATAAGCTACAATAATAGAATAGATGGAGTAAACATAAAAATACCCAGGTAGCTACAAGTTGAGTTAAAAGTAGTAGTAAAATAGTTGAAGAATGAGTAAGAAGAAGTGATGAATGAGAATTAAAAGATGAATAATTAATAATGAAGAAAGATGAGATGAAAGAAGAAGATGAGTGTTGGAAGAAAGAAAGAAGTGATGAAGAACAAGAGGAAGAAGAGATGTTTGAAGATGAAGATAAGAATAGTGTAGAGATAGATCAGTTAATTCATAAATGTAGTACGTAGCTAAAAAATGGGTATTACTAGAAGGAAATGAAGTATTAAGTAAATAAGTAGGACAAATTCATATAGTAATCTCAAGTTAAAACATGGAAAGACAAGAAGTCATAAGAAATAAATGTTTACTAAAAAAGTACACATCCCTGCAACCCAATTTGTTATATTCTAGTAAAATTTTTCAACTATAAGGATAGGTAGAAAGTAGTTGGGAAGGTCCATTTTTAGAGAAAGTGCATTGATGGGGTAAAAAAATTTAAATAACCTCAATTTTTAAGGCTTTGAAGGTTATAGGGTTAATTGAAACCGAATAGAGAAGTAGAAAATATAGAAAAGCAAAGTGCATAGACAAACTCTCCTAGTGTACAGGTAAATCTTCTTAGTATGTAGGTAGGATCACATAGAAATCAACCTCCCACTATAACAAATATGTAATATATGCCCTCCATACGAGTTTACAATATGGGTACTTTAGGAGAATTTATAAACCTAACACCATATGGTGGGTTTGCAGACCCTGAACAATGCTTACTAACATGTGAGATGAAATGGAAAGCTAAGGGTATTATCAATGAGGTTATAAAGACGTGAGAACTAATGAGGGAATTGAATGGAAGAACACTTGAGTTTATATACTACATAGATATCAGTCGAGTAACTCTATAATATGTTAAGGAGTGGCTTATCATAGAATTTAAAATAAATAAACATACAAGTCAGACTATTCAAGACCTAAAGGAGATTAGGTAGAAGTTAGGAGAATCATTTTGTGATTATGATCATAGGTTCTCAGATGTTATGAATAAGGTTGATTTTTACCTAAAAGATAAAGATAAAGTTGCATGGCTTGTTGAAGGACTGTGCTCTAAGATTAGGTTTACTATAGCGCATACTTAATATGGTATTAAGGTAGATGCTAGATTTGTTTCTCTCTAGGTGGAGCAAATTAATGATTAAGGGGAAGCTCTCATAGCAAGTTATAAGATTGAAAATACATCACAAGATTTTATAAAGAGAATGGAATAGTATCATGAAGAAAATAAGCTTAAGATAAGTCTATGGTGTATGGAGTGTGGGAAAGAAGGACATCATAGGAATAATTATCCTAAGATCAAGACAAAATTATATGAAATATGTAAAGTAGTTGGACATTCATTAATGTAGTGCCATATCTTGTAATAGTATGTAATAATCTTATAGATTTTGTATTGTAATTTTTTTAAATTGCACAATCATGATGAAAATAATTGCAAGGCTTTGTAAGAGCTCAAATAAGATATTACAAAAAAGGTATTTGTCATCACTGCACATTAAGTGTCCTAAAAAAGTAGATGATTCTAAGCCTAGAGGTCAATAAGTGTTGTGTGAACTATATAGGTCCACAATGGATTCCCATCTCACCTCAACACCAGCCTCAAGGTTTGTCTAAATGCATTCCTCCTTCATTGGGTTAGACACCACCATCACCACAATATTAGTACTCAACACCTTGTAATCCAATAATGACGTAACAATAACAAACTAGTTAGACTCTACCAGTTATGCAAAAACAATATGGGATTGGAGATAATACCCAGTAACATCAAAACTAGAATATAATGCAACATTAAGGAGGTTATAGAAGGGGCCATCATTCAAACAAAGGAGGATCTAGGGGTGGATACAGAGGGGGTTATCAAGGTGGCAGAGGAAATAATTAATTATATCCTCCTTTATAATGCTACTTATATGGAGAGAATAACCATGTGCAACATAATTATCTTTGAAATCCCCAAAGACAGACTTATTGCACATATTGTAGGGTATATGAGAATCACAAGAAAGAAACTATCTTATTTGGAAAAATAAAGAAAATAAAAGGCCATCAAGAATGTTAATATGATGATTGTGCAGCCTAAGGAGGATGCATTTATAAATGTCATTATGAGACACTAACATGCAAAGAAAGGATTGCCTCCTATCAAAATGCCTTAGGATCAGGGAATCCAAAAAGTGAAATATAACAAATACATAGACCTAACTGTAGAAAAGGGGTTGATGTATGAAGATATATAAATGTTAACAAATATTCAACACCAAGCCACTACTGAAGGAAATGTTGCAGTAGTAGATGCCCAAATATATGGTTAGATTATGTGCATTATGAAATTGGATGGAGTTTTTACTGTGCTGATAGATTTATTGAAGTTGTTAAGTACACTACACAATAAAGATATTTCCCATAACATTACAAATCTACTACATAATTTATTGGCATGTGCTCAAAATGAACAATAGAAGATAGAAAATCTTGTTTGGTATGTAAAAATAAATAAGCCATGAGATGTAGATGTATGAATCAACATTGAAGTTGTAGGATATGAAATTCTAATTGTTGCCTTTGATTTTACTAGCATAGTTAACATGATCACCAGATCTATATGGGAGGTGATTGGATGGCTAGTTCTCAGTTACAACCTAGTAAATCTATGTTTAACAGACTATGGAAGAGTTGAAACCATTATATGGTCAGAATAAGTTGAGATCAAAGTCATAGAACTGAGCCCATGAGGTGACTTTGAAGTCATTGATATGAAGACAACCAAAACTCATTATCCTACGTTGAGTGGCAAGAAATGGACATATGATGATCAATACTATGCAAAATCAGTTAGAGGCACATTAGGGAGATAAAATTGTAGTCATCTCTCTAAATAAGGTGTACAAACCCTACATCATTCTAGCTAAACTAGAGTCTCCTTATGTTACACAAGAAACTAGTTGGATGAAGGTAAACTCTGAGGAGAACCCAAAATCTCTATGCAACCGAGTGCAATTTATTTTATGGAAATAATAAACCTTAGATATAGTATTTACTCAATGAATAATTAAAGACATCTAAACAATCAAAGCCTAAAACAATAATTACTCAACCATTGACACCTTAGTTTATCATAGAAGATTGTGTGCCCATGTTTGCTAAACCACCTAATCATGTAGAAATTGATTTTCTCTATCAAGTAGATGATTATTTGAAAGATTATATAGAGTTAACCAGAGAAGGAACCTTGCCTTGGGAAATAGATTCATCTATAGGATAAGACTCAAATACGTATCTAATCAACTAATCTCATGGTGATCATGAACTCTGACCTATGAGAATGGTCTTCACCAATGAAAGATAACTTCCTTCATACTATGTGATGAAGGATATCAATCAATTCATTCTATGTTTACAAGTTCATGTGCATATGATTAGTTAGTGGGTTAGTGTCTTGAATTAATCTTTAAAAGGTAATTATAATGACATGGTGTATAATTCATAGAAATGATCAACTCAATTTGGATGATGCATGTGAACTTATGATTAGCAAATTTTAACTACCACAGTAATCAAAAGTAATTGACCTTACTTTTAGGAAGGTGAGTGCCATAAAATACATATCCAAAAATATGTTGAGGTTTTGATTAAATAACATGTGGAACCTAAACACTGGGTTCATATCTTTCATTACACACTTTCCCCTTTACCATCAGCTTGGTATATGCATAAAAAACACAGGAGGGAGAAAAAACATTAGGCGTAGGTGTAGAGTGACTTCATATAGACTTTTGTATATGAAGATGAAAATTATATGGTTCATATTGCATTTCTCAAAATAAAACATTTCAAATTAAATGGGTGTGCAGAGGATTTAAGCATCATGACAAAGTCTACTACATTAAAGAATGCAACCTATGTTTTGAATACAACGCTACGAAGATATAAAGCTTCCAAGATAGAAGAAAAATCTCTTATGCAACTATGCCACTGAATAAAGGATGAAGAGTAGGAAATTAAAGATTTAGATGCTGATGGTGATATTAATTTGACTGATTTGTTTGAACTTGAATGGCTAGTAGAACCATTAAAGGATCTAGTCATAGGACCCACTAAGGAAGAAAAGTTGCATAATATACTAATTTTGGAGTAGGATGGGTAAAGAGTTATTTGAGAATATGTTTCTAAGGAAAAGCACAAGATTTATTAGTAAACTATTAAAAATCATGTGGAAAATATCAGAAGAAAGAAGATTCTTAAATGGGCATATATATGTGACTATTAGACTAAATCTGAGGTTTTAAAATCTATGTAACTCCTACGAGATTATCAAGATGTGTTTCCCAAAAAAATTTCAAAATTTAGAGTATATCCTTCCCTAGGTGAAATACATATTGAGCTCAAGGAGTGCACATGACCCATAAAGAAAAGGCAACATGAAGTTGAAAGTGAAGGCTAAACTAGACAAAATACAAGAAACAAGCATAATCTATCTTATAGAGAAGCAAATCGGGTCAGCCCCATGGTAGTATAAACTAAGAAAATAGGGGAGATCAAAGTATGTTGTGACTATTAAATTTTGAATGATGCATGTGTGAATGATCCATTTCTAATTCCATTTATAGATGAAGTTTTGGAATATATCGTAGGTCATGAAGTTTACTCCTTCATGGATGAGTTTAGTGGGTATCATCAAATACCCATCACAAAAAAAGATAGAGATAAAACAAATTTTTCCATTGAATGGGGATCATTTTAATACAAGGTAATGCCTTTTGGACTAAAAAATGCACGTATAGTTTTTTCTAGAGCTGTGGTGACTGCATTTAAGGATTTCGTTCAGACTTCCTAGAAGTATGTGTAGATGATTGGGTAGTCTTCTCTTTGTTTAAATATCACTTACGTAGAAACCAATAGGTACAAAATATATAAAATCACAAGATTTAAAAACAAATATACATTTCATTCTTGTAACCATTTTATGAGCTAAAGTTCTATAGCTAAGCCAACTTATCTAACACAAAAAGTAAAAAGTTTCTAATTTTTAGTATTTAGATACCATGGATCATTCGTAGCTCATCAAAAATTTGATAGATGATCAAAAGGAAATAATGGGCATTGATATTTGACTTAGATAGACTAAATATACTAATTTAGATCCATTTGATTACCTTTGAGTATAGAACACACACATTTTTGACTGGATCAAGTAGATGTTGTGCAACCACTTACTCTTGTAACCCTAAATTGTTTCCAATAGACAGATGTCAAGCACTTACTTTGGATGCCTAAATATGGTAATTTGTGGGAGATTGTGAAAATCCTTCTTAGCCACTACAATAAGGGAAACATTTACATTGGCCTAGATATCACTGTTGCCATCAACACCAAGGCAATGGCCAGAGCTTTAGGCATGTCTATGTGGGGAAATTCTCTTACTCCCTACAACTCATGAACAACTCATATCCTTCAGGAAGTTAAAGATGTATATGCTTAGGGTTTTATAGGAATCCAAATTGAATATATCCAAGATGAACCATTATGCATCTTGTTTGAGTGCAATACATGCAAATTCTGGTAGACCACTAAGTCTACAAAGGAAATCCCCAAAGGAGTGGTTGATATAGCACATCAGATGATCCAAAACAATGAGTAGTTCAAATATCCTAGGTAATTTGTATAAGAGATACTTAAAAATATCAAAAAGTGTCACATAAATTTAAAGAAGACCTTCTGGTATCAGTTTTTAATCTTTCTACTATGTTTCACTCAATGAAAGTCCCCTGACGGAGAGGTGCACCCAGACACTGACTATTGGCCAGTGTAATAATTTTGTAATTTGATATAGACACCTATGTATAGTTCCATAGCTCATGAGGAAAAGTTAAATAAATGGTGGGAAGAGTGTTTAGAGATTATTGCTACATAGCCATGAGTGCCACGAAACATCATGCACTACCTAGGATAAGATGTTATTGTCACTTTGCTTGCAAAAGGCATCTTAATTCATATACATGAGCTATCTAGATCATCATTTGAACCCCTACCATATTTTATTACCATGTACATGGAAAATATAAAGATCACTAAGTATAAAGTATATGTAGTTAGGTGTGAAACACCTCTTCAATCTACACTTGGCATAATAGTAAATTCAACACAATAATAACCAAAAGCCACAACCTCATAGTAGTAGAAAGGAAAGTGTAAGTTATCCATAGAAAAATAACCATTGCCTCCACCAAAGTGCAAGATGAAGAGTACAACAACTTAGTTGGATGAATCTAAGGTACCATATATCATAAGCTCCTACAACATACCTTAGATGGGGACTAATGAGTAGGAGGTCTATCAGGTAATGCTTGAAGATATGGTAAGAAACCTATATGAGAAGGAGGAGTTATTATTATGGAAGGTAGTGCATATAATGCAAGTGCATATAATGCAAGTGCATATAATGCAAGTGCATATAATGCAAGTGCATAATGAGGTCCCTCCAAGTCTTTAAGTGGAAATATTACCATGCTTGGAATCCATATTTATCAACACCATGTGTGAATAGGTTGAATAAATGTAGATAATGACTGAACTCTTCAAGTAACAACCTTCTACCACTTTTGTAACCATTGACGTATTTGCTCCACTACTTGATAGCCCATAGGAGACTCTAGTATACAGACCTACTACTTGATGAGAGGACAGGGTTTATCTTACTCTCAAAGAATTCACATTTGGTAGGGCATCCATTTCACATGAGTTTCATAAATAACCTTCCTTGACTACACTAACAACCAAATTTAGGCTGGTTAGCTTTAGGTGGAAGAAAGCATCTATTTCCAGTGCTGTTGTCCAGTTGAGTGATTCATCTCCCATTGAACAAAACCTTGATATTGAAGATATGATACCAGATCAACCTATAAAATAAGAGCAAAATTTTTCATGGGATGATGTAGCTCACACAATAGAATGATGAACATGTCAAGAAGAAAATAAGGAGCAAGCCCAATAGCAGTAAGCTGAGCAAGCATGCCACCAAGCCGAGGAAGTAGAGGCTAAGATTAAACTATTGTATAGAATTTAGGATTAATGACAACCATATATATTGATCCTAATCCTAAATTCCATGTAATATTACAATATTTATGTCACCAAGGGTTTCATATTTTTTTATTGATTGATCATTGTTTAATTACCATCTATTATTGTTCGTTATCCACATCATCTAAATTGTGCCCCATAGATTCATAATAGACATTCTCAACCATTTTTTTAGATATCCAATATGGTTCTAGATGGTTTTTAAATCTATCTAATGGATTCATGACATTGGTTACTAGAGGCAGCTGGACTAGTTCTTAATTTAAACTTTTTCATATCAACTTGTCTAAAATAGTGACAATACTTGCAAAGGAGACACCATTATTTTTACTAACTCCTAACATATGGGATCTAAATTACTCTTATGAACCCCTTGTAAATTTTATTTCTATTCATATTCAAAATTCTCTCCTTTAACAATGTGAACTTATTTATGCAGATATAGCCAGGTAAAGCTACAATAGGGTATCAAGACACAAAACTACATTTCAAAATCTAATCATTGTATCATGTACATATTTTTTAGTGGCTATTGTACAATCTTCAAAATACATGTGCTTGTCATTACTTGACATATTTTATTACTATGGTAAATTATTATGGGTGGGGATAAGGGGGGATGATGAATAAAATGGGCCAAATGAGGGCTGAGGGCATATTTATAAGACCAACAATGTAATCAAGAAATTAGGTAGCAGACTAGCCACATTAGTAACCCTTCAGCTTGGCCATAGCCATCTGATGCAACCATTTAACATAACCATCTAGTAGATTCATTTATCTCAAATATCCAGCACAACCATTCAATAGAGCCATTCAATAGAGCCATTCAACACAACCATTCAAAAGATCCATTTGATGGATCCATTCGACAAAGCCATTTAGTGAATGCTTTTGATGCAGCCAAATGACAATGAAAAAACCTAGAAAAATGAATTTTTTTTTTAAACCTATAGATTCACCAAGGCTATGAATTAAATTCACCTAAATAAATATAAGGGGGTTTTTGATATGGGCTCTTAAAATTTACCCCGATTAACAATAGATAATATCACAAAAGGATAGATTTTTAAAACAAAGGGTTGAAAATTGATATGTATAAAAAAGTATCTAATATCATGTATGACATCCAAACTTATTTTATCTTGTTCCAAATGAGAATCCTTGCATATATAGGTAAGGACAAACACGGAGTAAAACATCCTAACCAATGTTGGATTAATCCACAATAAGAAAAAGACAAAAAATACCTAGTAAACATGAGTAGCCTACTCGAACACCCCCATCAATTGAATTTAGAGGATGAAAATAGACAAAACCAAAGTGACATATACATAATATGGACTCCAATAATAAGTCTTGATCAGGTACTCATGTACAATGTATCCATGAAGTGGATAAAGGGGGAAATGTTGTAGGAAACAAAACTCCCCACCTAAAAAAAAATGATGTAAAATAAATAAGGAAGGACTTCATATGTAATCCCCCTAAGGACAACTATTATTGATATTGAAGCTATTGACACTCCAAGTTGGGCTCATAAGATAACCAGTGTCGATGTCAAGATCCTCATTTAAATAAGCTCCATCTACATCAAATAATGTTTTTTCCTTTTGCTAAAAGAAGAACATGAATGGCATATTGTAAGTTTGTCCATTCTATTATGGAAGGTGAAATAGGTAGTAGTACAAAGATCTCTAAATCATGTCCAATCTAAAGTGTGGCATAGGACTAGTAATATCATGCATAATAACTGGGTGTAATGCCACAAAAGTGAACCGATCAAAAGAAAGACATGGAACATTCACTAAAAGAATGTCCATGGGAATTGAAGCATAATGCTCAACAAGTGTACTCTCACTAGAATTGGTAGAGTAATCTGAAGTGATAATATGTGGTGGCTCAACATCTTGCATAGGAACAAAGGTAGGTTCTACAAATAGACATCCTAAGTATGGTAGAAACTCATCCCATAAAGGTGGTTCGACAAAAAGAAGATTAATGTCCATCAGGAATGTGTCATCATAAGAAACTATAGTAAGAGGAGAGAGTACATCATCAGAAGAGAAAAAATCACTAACACGAGGAAAAGGAGATGGAGAAGTATCATCCATGTCATCATTAAAAGATTAATCCTCACCAATATGAGGAGAAAGAAGTGGAACTAGAGGTGGAGTATGAGAGGGTTTAAAAAACCCAAAGGGCTCAATATCCTCCTTAAAGAAGGCTAAAATAACATCCCAAGATTCTTTTGGTGATGTGGCATCCATAATATGAATGTGCAAGTTGTCTGAAACATTGAGGTGAACCAAATGAAGAGCCTCATCATGCATAAATACGATCCAGGTAATATCTTCCTCATTTGTGAAGTTGGGAATGCCACTAAGTACCATTATCCAAACTCCTTTCAACTGAAGGTGTATCTTAATTTTTATTTTCCAAGTAGTGTAATTTAAGGTGTTAATGGGCTCCATTGTCAAAATAAAAATAATAAGTTAGGAAGAATAAATAATTACCCCATCAAAAAAGAACAACTTCTAATTCAAAGAATGATAAGTAACAAAAAAATCCCCAAAAATGCATAAGCCCCCCCAAAATTCAACACTTTATATTTTAGTGCATTTTTACAAGATGAATGACCTCAATGGATGGATAATAAAGAGCATACACTTTTAAAAAAATAGAATTCGATTTCGGGTCACGGTTCAAAAGTTATAGCTTTTACAAGTTTCCTGTCATTAAAATGGGTCAAATAAGTAAACGTTGAACAAAAAATTAAATGCCTAGAGAAAATTAAATTATTTATACCAGATCTATAAAAAATGAATTTTAAGGAAATTTATAGCAAAGGAAAATAATAATCTTTTATATATATCAATCTTCCACAATGATTTTTCACTTTAAATACAAGATCTAATTTTTTTCTTGATTGCACATAAAAAAAATCATAGAAGAATAGATTCATAGGGTCAACTTTAGAGCCTCATATCTCCTTGAGCTGATCATAATCATTATTAAAACCAACACAATAGATCTAAACAACTCAAATCAAAATCATTATGACTGATTATATTTGAACACAACATATAAAAGAATACTTAAAACCATAAACCCTCCACTATGCCAAGAAGAAATTTTGATATATGAGTAAACCCTTGTAGTAGAAAACTCATAAATGGGATTATATTTGAACACAACAAATATAAGAATACTTAAAACCATAAACCCTCCACTATGCCAAGAATAAATTTTGATATATGAGTAAACCCTTGTAGTAGAAAACTCATAAATGGGATTATATTTGAACACAACAAATATAAGAATACTTAAAACCATAAACCCTCCACTATGCAAGGAAGAAATTTTGATATATGAGTAAATCCTTGCAGTAGAAAACTCATAAATGGATGGATGTAACACTTATTACTCTGATACCATGAAAGAAATTATGACTAAATCATTACAAGTCATAGAATCTTAAGTGTTGACAACAAAGAAGATCACAAAAAGAGAGATATGTAAAACAAAGGATTACAAACTGATATGTAGAACAAAGTAGTAAATATCATATATTACATTCAAATTTCTTATATCTTGTTATAAATAAGTAGCCTTGCATATATAGTTAAGGATAAACAAAGAACAAAAAATCCTATCCAATGTGGGATAAATCCACAAAAGGTAAAAGACAAAAAGAACTTAGTAAACATGAGTAGCCTAATCTAACATGGGAAGACCCAAAATAATGTTTTGAATTTAAGAAACTATCCATGCTTTTGTGTGGAATGCAACCCACCTAAGTGGATACACAATGCACTTTTGTATGCCTAGAGTGGACTTGTATATAAGGATCAAGGATAGTTATCCTATGTTGGAGATAGTCTAAAAATTATATTAGATAATTTGAGATTTAACATTGGAAATTTTGTGAAGTAGTAACAATAAACAAAGGGTTGAGATTGCATATGGAGAAAAGGCTGAGAAGAATGGTGAATAAAATCCATGTAATTAGGCACAAGTCATGTGATTATGAATATGTGAAGAATTAGCATTATTAAGTAACCATGACCAGATTTATGTGTTTATACTATGCTTCATTGATATTATTACTCTCGCATGAGGGGTTGGTCATTTCATGTTTTTTGTATGTGGCCCTTGGCCTTATACATGTAAAAGTTTTATTTCTCTTACTTTTGACATTATTATGTCCCTTGTGTATGACCCTTGGCCTCATTTATTATGACATACTTATTTCCCTTCTTTTGGCCCATGGCCTTATATACGACACTACATGCTAAGTTGTTAATATCTATGAGTTTTTAGGTGTTGTGATACATATAACACATTACCCCTTTTTGTGTGATGCCATGATTCCTATCATTCACCTCCTCATCGCATTATCTTATTTAGTTATTACATCAATGATGGTTACTATTACATGCTTCATAGATACCTATATCATGACATGTAACTTATATGCCCTACATTATATATGTTAAATAAATTCTTTCATTAGTTCACACATTACCATGATGTTATACCCTCCACATGTTGACATTATTATACATGATGATATATTTATACATAACATGATACAATTAAATCTTCTTTTGAAATGAATAATTTTAAAGACACATCCCTCATCTAAAAAGGGGGGCATATTAGTGGGCTTGTCATGGGGACACAAGCCTCCATAAATAAAAAATTTAGATTCTGATATAGATTATAAGTTTTTAAGATTTAAAGCGGTTCAAATATCAGATTTTTTCAAATATATGACATATATTTTACACATTGGCACAAATTTTGGGGTCATATTCCATCCATGTAGTCACTTTATAGACAGGTGCATTATAAAGTATAAATTCATACATACTTGAGTGCATATTTCATGTAAGTGCACATGCTCTACACTAAAAAAATTCACATGTTTTTACATATAGATACATTTGAGATATAGGTTATCATTTTTAGAATATGGATGTATAGCATTTTATATCAATCGACATAGTTTCAAAGGGGCATGATACTAGTTCATGTATATACACACTACGATAGTTTATAGTTGGCACCAATTTAGTGAGGCATGATACTTATTCATGTGTATTTACATATTTTTAGTAAACATTATTTTAGTTGTTTATTTTCAAACATAATTCAACAACACCAAATAGTGAGCAACCTGGAATAAAAAATTATTCTTATGATGGTTGACTCATGATTTTGATGTAATGTACGTTGAGTTTTAACAACAATCAATATCTATGGAATTACCCATAGTGAACCCATTATGTGGTTCCCACCTTACCATCATGGGGTACAATATCAGAGTTGGATTATTTATTTGGTTCATACATTTGAGGCTTAGCAGTGCTTAATACTACCACTACCCACATTCATGAAGGTTGAAGGCATTTATCTTCCCAACCTAAGGGATCATATAATTACACAAAATCAGGGCTTGATCACCTTGGAATTTGTCAATGGTTCAATAATAGGAACCATTCTCCAATATCTCAAAAAATAAGTGTCATCCCCAATAAGCTACAATGAAACAAGGTTTCACTCATATACATGTATACTCCTCCTTTTCTCTTAAAATAAATAAATTTTGAATTATAGTCTAGATTTTAGATTTTGCATATGGACATTGACTATTAGATTTTAATTGCATGTTTGCTTCAGAAAATTTACACATTTAGAAACATATCCCAAGGACAAGGTATGTTGTACACACTTAGGTATGCATTTATCCTTTTACTATATCATCCATATTGAATTTTCATATTATAGTAAAATAAGGGCATTTGTCAACACTAAAATCTAGTATTAGGAACTTGACAATGTCAGTTTTGACCTACCTTAGCCATACATGACTTGTGCACATAAATATGATCCTAGTTTAGCATTCTCTCACATCCACATGCTTTATTAATACTTAGAATAATATATTTTATTGTTAGTCACCTTTATGATCCTTATAGTCAATACTAAACTAGCTTAATATCTCACTTAGACATTTCTAGATCCTCATATCAACATTCATGTCTCATATATAGTAATTTAAGGATTGGATAATAATGTCGATGTTACTATCCTAAGATTAAAATGATTGTCTATTACACAACAATGACTATTTTTAATAGTAAAAATACTCTAATAGGTTGGCCCATTCACTTAACATGTCAGTGGCATGAGAAATTTACCTAATTAGACTCATATAAATACAAATCAAATCCATAATCGAAAGGGGGATTTCACTTATCCATCAAAAACATATACATTATTACACATTGAGGAAACCTTCTATATTCCTCTCAACTTTTAAATCAATCACTAGGATTAGTCATACCAAAAATTTAAAGCACACTAATCTAATTTAAAGAAAACATTGTCATGTGTCAAAATTTATATCACCAAGTACATTCATATAGTGAATGAGCACAATTGCACATTCACACTAAAGGGAGGAATTGCATGTGGCTTTATTTCCCTCTTTAGAGTATTGGATACGTAGGAAGTGGTAAATCATCAAAGTGGGTGATTGGGATATTCTTACCCCATTAAACTTCCTCTTTTACAAGTTTCTACCCTTCACAAGTGGACTTATGATTTCAAAGAGAAGGATGTTGATTTTTGGAGTTGCACACATAGGAGTAAATCAATATCTCACATAGAGAAATATTTCAAGTAGGTGCAGGTGAGTATATGGTCATATAACACTACCTAGGATAGTAACATATAGTTTGGTCACTACTATCAATGTTTCTATCCAAGCCTGACATTATTGTCCTTGGGTACATAAAAACACAATTCTAGATCTAGATGAATCACCAGCCTACTTCTAGTCCCTATTCACTATCAAAATTAATTTTTAGTCAACCAATTACATATAAAAGATAAGTATCTTGATCTTCTTATTCCTTTTCATTTTTAGCACATGCCACATGTAAAATCTATTTCATTACATTACATTCATATATGTGTTTTGTTGTCTTAATTTGAAATCTAAATAATGCATTCAATTTTATATCTTAATTAGGGTTAATTAAATCAATTAATCTAAATTATGATAAAATATGCGTTGAATTTATCTTTTTTTACATTTTAGGGCTTGAGGGAACAATAAATGAATAGGCAAATGTTCAATTTTTTTTTATATTCTAGGGTTCAAGGGAAAAATAATAAATTGAGATTCAAATGTCAATTTCCATGTTGCTCCCTCCAAACATAGTGTAAAATAGAAATAATCATTTCATATATGCAATGTCTATGAAGACAAAAAATCAAAATACTACAAAACATAGGTTTTTTGAACTGTGGAGAACCCAGATGAATTGGAGTTGAAATAATGCAAGAAAATATGAAAAACACTCATAATACAAAAATATATGTTATTTCCTTCCAAGATGCAAAAAGACACAAAAAAATAAGATTTTGATCTTGAGATACCTGTAAACAACATTAACCAAACCAAAATCCTCTTCACTCAAGGACACTAAATTTCAAGATAAAATTATAGGAATATAAAACAACATTGATTACAAGGGACAAGATAAAAGTTGCACCCACATAGAGATGAAAATTAGGAACAATGGCAGGGAATGATGAAATTACCATCTCTAATTAAAAAACTGATAAAAAATGCTATTGATAAATGGAGGACCATGTCATTGAACAAAAATAGGCCTTACCTGCATAGCATGATGAGCATTGAAGACTTGAGCATGAGAAACAAATTGATGGCATGGTTATATTGCCCCATCAACTTGTTGAAAATAAAATCTTCTCCAAACTATAGACCCATATTGGTTGACATTTAGGTCAATTTGTTGGTTTTATGCCTCATTTAATGAGAGGAAACATAAATTTTCCAACAATTAGAGAAATCATTTTTTAATGGTGATTTCCCTATGTGTTTGAGAGGTGCAACTCCCTCATATGATTATGGATTTTTTGGGAGGGGTTGTACTTTTAATCAAAAAGTACAAAGGAAACAAAATTGGAAAATTGTGGAATTTGGGAATAATGGAGGAGGATGTTGGTGATAAGCCCACAACAAATTGAATGCAAAGAACTGTTAGAATAACTCAAAATTAAATAAAAGAGAAGGAAATTCTTCCTCTCACAAAAAATTTGACATAGTACTAGTAAGTGTAATGGGAACAAAATGTTTACCTAAAATAACAAAGTCTCTTTAAAAGATAGATTGGATACACTTGGTACAAATCTAATTGTGGGGTTTACAACACAAATTCTAGAAACACCATGAATTGCATACAACCAAGAAAAATGTAGAATTTTAATGGATTATCTATATATGTATATAAGTATATAATTCACAAACAAAGATCATCAAAACCCATGAAGCCAAAGATTGATATCACTTACTTGATTACATTCCAATAATCAAAGCTATAAATTACATATCCCACACACAAAGTTGTAGGAAACTTTTCCCCAAGAGATTGAAAGAAAGAAAAACTCTTTTAAAATTTTCATCTCTCCTATTTATAACACATATGAGGATGAAATGAACTTTCATATTCTCACTTTTACATTTTGTATTCTCATTTTTGTCCTCTTTTATTTTAAATTTATTTTCTAATTTGTAATAAAGTGACTCAAATCAATCACCAAGTAGGCCAACCTAGCCTTGTCCATTAGGTGATAGAGTCTTGAAATAGTATGTGCCATACCATAACATATGAAACTAGGTCCTAAAAAGGGGAATTTGGAAAACAACTAAGAATTGAACACATAAAAATGTCTCTAAGTTTAAAATTATTTATATCATTGGATTTATTATTTCGATAAAATTTTAATGCTTTAAACGGAGCCAAAATGAATTTTGGATGTGAAAGATTTAGCCAAATAGAGAATTCATGCTTCTTATGATGTAATATTAGACCAACATTTATCCCTATTTGTTTTATATCCAAACTTTTCAATAGAGTAGCAACTATTTTACATCATTTTATAGATAATTTCAATATACTTTCAATGCTTCAAATGAGAGTTGAAACAAAGTTCAGATGCAAAAATTATGGCCAAAATATGAATGTCTTTTTCCTTTGGGCCTTTAGTCATCTGTGAATCTAATGCACCCATGGGGCTAGTTTGGATGACCTTGGTGTGTCCAAACATTCGACATACCCATGTTTTCTAACCAATCGACATTGAAAGTTATGGATTTCTGGCCTTAAACATTTTAGATCTATAATTGAATTTTGTGCATAAGCTCTGAAGTTTGGGTCCATGATATCTAAAGAAAAGATGATATTTGAGACAATATATTTCCAATGAATCAAAATATAACCAAAATAGAGTCTAGATGTGAAATATATAGCAAAATGGAGAATTTATTGGGCTGAAACACCTTCAAAGTTATAGATCTTTGATGTGTAAAATCTAGGAAGTTTAGGGCTCTGATGTCTAAAGAAAAGATGATCCTTAAGACAATATATTTCCAATGCATCAAACAAGAACCAAAATGGAGTGTAGATGTGAAAATATTACAAAACAAATAATTTTATCCTAGTTCACCCTTTGTCCCTATTGGTCTGAAACACCTTTAAATTTCTCGATCTTTGATATGCAAAATCTATGAAGTTTGGGCTTTTGATGTAAGAATAAAATATGATATTTAGGAAAATTATTTCCAACACATCAATTGAGAACAAACCTAGAGTTTGGATATGAAAGATATACTAAAATGGATAATTTGCACCTAGTTGGTCCTTGGTCCCTTCTAGCTTCAAAGTTTTGAATCTCTGGTATAAAAATATATGAATTTTGGGCCCCTAATGTAAGAAGCAAATATGATAATTGAAATTATATTTCCAACTCATAAAACAAGAACCAAAATGTATTATGGATGTGAAAGATATGACAAAACAAATAATTTGCACATAGGTCACCCTCAGTCCTATTGGGATCCAAAGTTATAGATCTCTGGTGTGAAAAATATAAGAAGTTTGGGACTTTGAGATCTGAGGTAAAGATGATTCTTGGGATAATATTCTTCCAATGCATCAAAATGAATCATATGTGAAAGATATGTCAAAATAGAGAATACACACCTCACTCATACTTGGTCCTACTAGGATTTGAAGTTTCAGATCTCTGGTATAAATAATATATGCACTCTTGGACTTTGAGATCTAAAGGAAATATGATCCCTTAAATAATATATTTCTAAAAAATCAAACAAGAACCATAATGCAGTTTAGATGTAAAACATATGATTAAACAAGGAATTTGCATATAGTTGGCCCTTTGTCCTATCGAGATCCAAAATTTCAGATCTTTAATATGAAAATTCTATGCACATTGGGACTCTAAGATCTTAATCAAAGAGAACCCTTGAGACAATTTCTCTCCAATGCATCAAATGATAACCAAAATAGAACTTTCTCAAGTGGAAGATATGATAAGATAGAATAATTACACTTATTGTGCACTTGAGGTGTGAATAGTACTTTATTTATCCAATTTCTCCAAAATAAAATTTCCTCCAATAAAATATGTAAAATACCTGGTATACCCATGAGCCCTAGCTTATATAGTGCCAAAATTTCAAATTATTCATGTGGAAACCAAAATTTAAAAAATTCATGAAGTCAAATTTTGGGTACAACACCCAAGATGTTTTTTCCATGAGTGACCTTTTCACTAGAAAGTAGAAAATGGCATAAATTTTTAGAAAAAAATAGTGGCTAAGGTAATAAAATATTTAGACCAATCATATATTAGATAAATAAGTATTTAAAAAATATGAAAAACATGTATTTTCACATAAACTACATGGAAGGGGTGGAAATTTCCATGGGGAACAT
Organism: Torreya grandis; assembly: GCA_037957365.1. Classification (NCBI taxonomy): domain Eukaryota; kingdom Viridiplantae; phylum Streptophyta; class Pinopsida; order Cupressales; family Taxaceae; genus Torreya; species Torreya grandis. The sequence goes on along the minus strand of JARHVA010001557.1, from coordinate 1,474,478 downwards.
CACAATTGGTGGATGATAGAAAATTAATAGGTGGGGTGAAAACATATATGAAATTCATCAAGACCACATTAAGAAAAAAATAGACATCATAACTCCATGACCTTGAGGCAATGAGATAGTGCCACATGTTTCACTCTCATTGAGCATAATAAACATAAAAAGGAAAGAAGGTTTAAAGTCTAATGAACCATATTTAATAGTATTTTATGATGTGGCCACAATAGATGCAATAATTGAAAAGAACTAGATGCAATTGAATATATAAGGAAATTAAGAAATTAATGGATCTACTCAAGTCACATGGAGGATTTGAATGCAAAATAAAGGCTTCTTAACCCTGTGATCTTAAAACTAAAAATTGAGACATGGGTGATTATGATGTTAAGGATAATGTGGGGACATGACGTTACATAACTAAAGCTATAATGAAACAAGTTTATATAAGTATTTTTTATACATATATAGCAGCCCCCACCATTAATTCATAACAAACAACATATTGGAAAAGAAATTGGTTGTGACATAGTTGTTGTTCAAATTTGAATTAGATATGTGGTACTTAATCACAATCAATGCAAAATGTTGCTGAAAAATGGAGGACATTTCTATTAAATAAAAATGGGATTGTTCTATAAATGAGGATGAGCATTTAAGACCCAAGTATGAGAATAAAAGTGACATAAGGCATTAATTGCCCTACCTATTTGTAGAAAAAAATAATCCTTGAATTATAACCCCCAAGAAATTTCTTGTCACATGACACTTGTTCATTGTTTGGTAAAAAAGACAAATTTTATTATAAAATAATGGTTAGGCTATGAAAATATTTAGACCAATTGCATATTAGATAAATAGGTAATTAAAAAATTCAAAAAACATTCATCTTCATATAAATTGTAGGGAAGAGGTAGATTTTTCCATGTGGTGTAGCATAATTGGCAGATGATGAAAAATTAATACATGAAGACTAGATAGTTTCCTTCATCAAGATTTAAAATACTTGTTTTTTACTCTTCATAAATTAATATTATGTGTGTGCATATTTATAACTCATTCTAAGTTTGAATTAAAATATCGGTCAACACATTCGAATAAACAACTTTAGAATTATCATTTTATATAATCAAGAATCCTTTACATATATAAATATAAAGTTTCATAAATTATATAAACAAATTTTACTATTATTAAATAACCAATACCATTTAAATCCACTCTAATAAGAGAAAAATAATATAACAAAAATCAAGGCAATACAAATAATTAATATATGACTCACTCTACAAAATTGAAAAATATAATTAAAAACATCAAGCAAAAAAAATTAAAATTTATATATTTATTGAATGAAAGAGGAGACAATTCTATGATAAACCTTATGATTACATTTGTTTAGACTAAAATAACTTATCATTGCAATTGTGTAGACTAGAGTAAATTTAATTCATGGTTGTGTCAATTTTTCAAAAGTTGGAAGAGTTGATTTAAAACATGGTAAATTTTACCCTTCTCTTTCACTACTAATCTTCTGCCTTCGACAACGTGGTTGCCACTATAATCACTGAGTGAATAAAATCCATCTAGTGAATCATATTCTAATTGTAAATAATCTTCTAGTGAATGGATTCCTATAAACACCCATCTCCCACTTCTCAATGCCATATGCCATAACAGTATCAGTGAGGGGCGGTGGCGTATCATATCCAATGTGGTCTCTACCACTTGAAGAATAAATAATAAAACATGTTATAACCACATTGGACACTTTAACCACTTCTTTGTTCCATTGCACTCTAATGAGTTAATGACTGTAAAACCCAAAAAAATAAAATAATTTAATGTTGACCACACATTAGTGATTACCCTACCACATACTATCGTTTTGCATGGCCATTTTTTCATAAAAATTATAAAACATTTTATTTAATAAACAAAAAAAAAATTGGATATAAATAATAATTTCATATTTCTACAACTTGTATCACCAATTTTGTGGAGAAGATATGTAGATGACACCTATGTTAACTAGTCACATGGTTTAGAGAAACTAGAGGATTTCCATACACACTTAAACAAAATGGTCAATTCCATCAAGTTCACTAAGGAGTTAGAATCCAAAGGTAGATTTTTGTTCTTAGATGTCATCTTTTCTAAGAAGTGTGATGGTTCTTTCGCATGTAAATTGTATCACAAGGTTACCCACATTGATCTCTACCTTCATGCTAACTTGCACCACCACCCCTCTAAAAAAATGGGGGTCCTCAAAACCTTAAACACTAGAGCTTATAAAATTTGTGATAATGAACATCTAGAAGATGAGCTCAAACACTAATTTGAGGTGTTCAAATTGAACAGCTGTATAGGCAAACATATTGCTAAAGCCTTAAAATAAGCTAAGGACTCCCTTACCAAAGCTAAAATTTGTAATGACAACTTGAACCAACCCATGGCTTTCCTCCCATATGTGGAAGGAATTTATGATAAAATTTCCAAATTAATTAAGAACAACAACATCCACACAACCTTTTTCCCACACAAAAAACTTAGAAGTCTTGTCAAGTCATCTAAAGGCAAATTAGAGCCAACTCTTAAGAGTGGGTCTACAAAATTGATTGTTCTTATGGGGTTTAATATATTGTGAGACATGTCATTTCAGTAGCATGAGAGTTAGTGAATATGATGTAGATATCAACAGGGAAAGGTTAACTAAGTCATCCTTAATAGAACATTCTTTCAAAATGAGACATCATATCTTCACAGAAGATACCAAGGTTCTAGCTGTAAGGAAAAATTTCTTCAAACGTCATATTAGGGAAAAAATTGAAATTCATAAATTTGAAAATAACCTCAATAGAGATGGTGGATAGATTTAAACCAATCCTAGAAACCTATTATTAACTTGATCAAAAAATAATGACTAAATACGTCTTGGCCCCGCTTTTCTAATCCTTTATCCATAATTTTCAATCTGTAATTTGTAAACCTATTTTTATCATTGTTATTTATATTTCAAATATTCAATTTTCAACTCATTATTAAAAATTTGGATTGTAATTTAAGCTTTTATTTACAAGGCAAAACTCTCAATTTATTATTTATAATTTATAATGTATAACTCTAATTTATAATTTATAATTTATATGATTTGACTCTAAATTAGAAATAATCAGATCTCTCAATTTATCATGTATAATTTATAACTCTAATTTATAATTTATAAGTGATAATTCAAACTAATTTAATTTCTCAATTATATTTAATAAAATTATAATTTTAATAGTAATAATAATATTTAATTTTTTAATTTATAAATTATAATTCAATTTAGCTTTCTCTGAATTAGAAATAGATAGAACTCTCAATTTATGATGTATACTTTATAAGGTATAACTCTAGTTTATAATTTATAATTCACACTCTCAATTTACTTTCCAGATTATTAATAATTTTATAATATTTTTAATAACAATAATTCTTAATTTTATAATTTATAAATTATAATTTAATTTAGTTTTGAATTCAAATTTCATCTTTATAATTTTATAAGTAGTATTATTTTTATAGGTTACATTTCATAGTTGACTACTCAAAATTTAATTCACAAATCATGAAATTTAATTCATGTCTTATAACTCTTAAGTCCAAATTATATTTATTAACACCTACTAGTTTATTCTATTTTACAACTTCTAATTAGGAATTTATAATGGTAGAATTTTATGATTCAATCAAATTTTTGTAAATATAATTATAAATAATACTTTTTTTTAACAATATATATTAATATTAACAACCAAATTCTATGATAATTAATACGATATAATTATAAACTTAAACTATTAGTTCACCATTACGACTTTTATAAAAATTTCAATTCATAAATAAGAAATTTCAATTTATATTTTATGACTTTACAAGTTTTAATTCATATTTTAATTATTTATTCCTTTATTTTAATTATAATATTTAAATTCAATTTTAACTTTTCAACTCTAACCGTCCTTGACTCACTGACATCTTTGGGATCTACTGTCATATTTATAAAGGAATATCAAAGTATACAAACTTATCATTTCATTTTTCTCTTCCTGATGATGGTTCATGGAGCGTGAACCATAATGTTGATTGAAAAATTCTTCAATAATTTTATCCAAAAGCCATTTCAATTTAAAAAATAGTAATCGTTAATTTCTTACCAAAGAGGGTTAGTAGTTAATCTCTTTTGCAATGTCAAGGTCAGGGCTTCATGCATCTTTCTTGTTTGAAATAATTAATAAACATTTTTACCTGGTTTTATAAAATTAACATCTATCAAGGTATTTGCATCTTCTCAAATTGCTCAGATTTGTCATCCATGTATGTAAGCCTAAACAAGTTTGTTAGGACAAAGGATTACACAACCTGCATGTCATTCCAACATCTATGTGATCATTGGAGTATGCTCTCTATGTCTGAGAGAATGACCATGATTTTAAACTAGTATATTTTTAAATTAATTTCTTATCTCTGCTATTTCCTTAGTTGAAGTCTAAATATTCCTAAAGTAAACATTTTTTCCATCCTTCACAATACCAATAGGTTAAACCTAGCCAATCATCATGTTTAGCTCTTTGAACATGAGAAAGTAAGAACACATTATAGTGGATCTATCTATTATTTTAAATCCTTATTAGCGCAATCAATCATGTTAAAATTAAAGTAAATTACATTACCATTAAATGATTTTGAATTATAAAATAATCTCATGCAGTAAAAAAATATAGCCTTTAAAATATTCATTACAAAACACACCCTCTAAGGATGAAAAATAGTCAGGGTCTATGGTCTACAAGCTAGTGATTAGAACCTACCCTATTTTGGGTAGAAGCAAACATAAAGGTAGGGCATATTTATTAAGAATAAAATGCTTAGACATATGATTTAAATGCGACATGTGTTCATCTATATTTTTATATAATTCCAAAATGTAAGTCACCCTCACATTTTGGATGCTCAGGGCGTACATAAAAGGATATGTTCCACTAAAGATTAATAAATGGGTTGTATATAAAAATAGATTGAATATGAGTACCCTTTTAATTTGAAAGGCATCAACGACTTATTATGGACCTGCAACTAACACTAAGGTGTTATTGTCAAAGACCTAAATCTCTACAATGCGCAAGTCATAGCTAGTGCATCTAGTCTCTATTAGAGCTGGAATGATAATGAAATGTCGTTTCCATTACATGTTACAATAGTTAACAATAAGAGAGAAGAAATTTAAAATGTTAAAAACATATTTAACATGTCTTATTTTATGGCAAAGTTGTTTTATATCAACATGTAATACATTAATTGAAAAAAAAAACATTGTAAATAAGTGTAATGAGTGTAGGGTGTAATTTTATATGATTTTTTAGGATATAATAAATGATTGTAAAATAAATAAATGCTTCATATTTTTTTGAATTATTCTCTAAATATTTGAAATAATTATTTCTTTTTCACAATTGATCTCTAGATGAATATATGTGTCTTGCTCAACATATCAAGCCTTATATGTGCTAATGCCCTTATATATTTATAAATTTAGTGAATTTGAATTAGGACCTTATTGGTACAAAAGCATACATAGGGTGAGAAAGTTAAAAAAATATGAGGATGAGGCATGCAAAACCCAAAACAAGGGTCACTAGGGCCCACTCTAGAACTGTATAATTTTAAGTAAAACTCTAAAATCAAAAGAAAATAGAGAAGGGAGGGGATAGAAAGAGAGGAAAGAGAGAGAGGAATGAGGAATAAAAGAATAAGGGGGAATCCAAATACATAGGTAAATTTCACCAATAAGAGCCTATCACGAACCAATAATTAAATGATGCTCAGACAAAGGAGTTAAATGTGGTATGCATTTATCTGTATTATGCTATAATTATAAAATGATAGGGATAATGATGGGATTTATAATTTTGAATGGGTAAAGGTTAATAATTCACTCAATTTTCTAAGGTTCGATGTTCAGTAAAGAAAATAACAATGATTAGATCATTTCAAATCGTAAAATCTCACGTGTTGACAATAAAGAACATCACAAAAGGAGAGATCGGTAAAATAAAGAGTTGAAAACTAATATGTAAAAAAAATAGAAAATATCATATATTACATCCAAACTTCTTCTATTTTATTATAAATAAGAAGCCTTGAATATATAGGCAAGGAAAAACAAGGATCAAAACATCATAACCAATGTGGGATAAATCCACAATAGGAAAAAGACAAAAAACACCTAGTAAATATTTTTGAATAGGTTATTTCCAAACTATGAAATCTAAAAAAATAATTCACAAATAGTGAACCACTTCTCCATCAGAAATGGTCCCATATCTCTCTTCCTCCCTTTTGTGGGGCTTGAGTAAATAATTAACCCCATCTTGACACCAAATGGAAACCCCTCACACCACATTATATTAAAATCAAGTTCAATGGTGTATTTAAAGGCAAACACAGGCAAGTTCAAGTTATTATATCCTTTAAAATCACAGTTGCTAATTTTTATCAACATCCTCATTATAACTCTAAGATTCCATAAAAATCAATATAAATGCTCAACATTGACAAATAAAGTACAATTTTATACAATTGTAGATTCACCAAACTTGAGATTAAAGGTGTTTCATTTTTTTTTATTTTCACACCTCTAAAAAAGAGTGATGTCAAACTAGAAATTGGACCTCCTTCTTCATCTAACAATCTCCTTTAGAAAAAATTATAGACATAAAATTCATCCACTACTATGGATAGGCTAACGGTCTTATTGACTTCCTTGCCAAACTTAGATACAATTTAGAAGATTTTAGTCTCATCAATAGTGATAATATTGTATGTTTTTAAGTAATCAATTAGATCATTTTATGTGAAGGCAATTAACCATCCATAATTTATCCCCATGTTTCTTATGTCTCATCATCAAATTCTATCTTCACTACATCTAATATTCATTGCTCACACACTTCCCTTCTTTCCTTGATAATCTTAATTTAACTAGGTTTTTTGTTAATCTTCCTTCACCTACATATTTAATTTTATTTTATCATAATTCACTACTCTTCCTCTAATTTTATCAACCCTGAGATGGCTTCCAATATCCCTTTCTACTCAAGCCCCAAATTTTACTCAATGACATTCAAACTTGATTCAATTAGGATGAACCCCTTATCTAGTAAATTTGGAATGCATTAATAGTCTTAGACATAATTATTATCTTAACTTTCTCTACAAAATGCCTCTATAATGATATCATTTTAGATGTGGCACTTATAACTCCCACCTTTGATTTATTTAAATACATCATGGTGTAGGGTTTCCACACAAACTTGTCATACAAAATATAGGTCCTATTGTCACTTGGATTCACACCCTTTGAGGAGATGCATACACTCTCCTCATACAAGTGGCACAATGGAAACACATATAGGCTTGTGGGTAGCCTGAGGATGAGGTGAATCTCTAGATAGGGATATCACCCTTTATGTACCACTTTGGATTGTAACTACAACTAAAATTTGGGGGTGAAAAGGGAGAGAGAAAACTAAAAAAACTATCCTAAGGGGGTGATACACCAAATTAGATGAAGAATTCAAACCAGTAGCATATTACACATGAAATCAAGGGACAAACTGAACATACACTTCTCTAATCTGCATCTTCTCAAATCAATTTTATATTATGAGGTTATGGATGAATGTGCAAAGCTAGGAGGACTAGACAAGAGGTATTAAATGGAAATAATGAAAATAATAACTCACTCAATCCTTGAAATTTCATAGAACACTTCACATGCCTTGCAATAAGAAGCTTTTCAACTGTAAATAGGGTGAAAGAATGAGACATCATGCTAAGGAATCCATAGTCTTCACTAAGAAAGATTCATAATCCAAGTAAAACAAACTTATAAATAGTCATGAATAGGTAAAAATCAATATTATTATTGATCAAATGGTATGAAAATGACTAGGGATTTTTCATACTCAAGTGGAGCATAAGTTATAATGGCCAAAATGACTAGTTCTTATAGAAATTGAGAGAGAGAGAGAGATGAGGAGATAAAAGTACAAGGGTCACAAGGACAATTGTAAAGATAAGAGAATAAGTTACTTGTGCATGAGAAGATGATATGGGATGAACCATATAAGGTTATAAGAAACAAATGGCTATCCAAGTCATCAAACTCTTGTAAGGTGGCATAAGATTCCTCATTCTGGTTCAGAAAACTACCTTCATGATTTGGACCTATTTAAACATCCCATAATTTATTAGGGATAGGTATGATGGTTGGAATTAATGTTAAGGGTTTCATTTATATCTCTCTATGCATTGGTTAAGGGCCTGGTCATTTGGAAGCTTCCTAAAATGAGCTATCATCATTTATAGTCCAAAAAACTCCTCATTCATGCATGTTGCACACTTGGCCTCAAATCTGGCTTTATTTTCTCATGAAAATATATGGGAGGGAGTGGATGATAATTTTAAAGATCATTAATGTTCTTATAAGCCCCAGGAACACCTTAAAATCATCCCACTTGAATATTTCTTCCCTTCTCACTAGTTTGTCTAATAGGCCAGTTTTGATAGGCCAGTTTTGACTGGCTGAGATGAAGCTATTTTTTTGGACACTTCATAGTTTTTTAATGGAATTAAATGACCATTATGAGTTATTAAAATTCATAATATTACCTCCATAATTTATTTCATCCTCAGACTCCTCATGTAGCCTACATAATACATAAAACTATCAATAAAATCCTATTTTATACCCTATTCCTATAAGTTTGTATAGCTAAAAGGTATGGTAGGGAGCCTGATTAAGTCCTCTAAAATGTAAAATAATTTTTATGATAAAATTATTCCATTTGATCAGCTATTTAACTCCATTTCTCCAAACTGATCTCGACTGAGGGTTTGTAAGGGTTTTAGGCCTATTTTGACTCTTAAGCTTTGTTCATAAAGCTTTGACATCAAAATTAAAAAAATAATTACACAAACATGTCCTTAAATACCCATAATAACCTCTCATAATTCATTTGGATCCCATTTAAATCACCAAGAGAAATATGAACACTTGAAATCACGTTATCAAGTTTCTCCTTCCCTTTCCTACAAGTATGAGTGGGTTTTGAGCTCAAAAAATGGACTATCTGCAACCTCTCTACCCTATACAAGATTTATCACCTCCGTTTTACCCCAATATTCATGTTTCAATCCATGGTAATTCTCATCTCATGCTATAATTATGAATGATACCCCATTTGGCCTTGGCCTAAACCTTGTTTAATAGGCATGCCTACAACTCTTGGTGTTTTAGACCGCCAAGTTGGTTTTCTTTGTCATTCACCAGATTAAGCACCTCCATTATGATTTCATGGACATAAATAAATGAATTATAATTCCATATCAATGTTTTAAGTGAGAGTGACGCTCCATTTGGCCTCTAGGCCTAATGTTGGTCTTATAGGTTTGACTACAAATTTGATGGTATGGGATGCCCTATCCATTTAAATCATTTATTGAAAGGTTATTAATGTTGTATTATGTGTTTTATATCTTCCTATACTTCCTTATAATAGTAAAACATCATTTGGTTCATCACTTTGCCTTAATTCCTAAAAACTACCAATTAGTGCACTTAGGGAAGTGCCCTCTGTTTGAGACAAAATAGAGGGAACTCCCCTATTAAATTAGGAAAAGATAAATATTTTATGGAATTAATCAAGTAATATATATTTCCTCATAAAATTTTTAGTCCTTTATTATGTGATTATACCTCTCAAAATCATTGAAATCCCAAGCAAGCTATGAGGAAAGGCCTGTGTGCAGGCTTTCCATTACATAGACTGTTAACTACATTACTAAGCCTTTTCTTCCATAATTTCCATTTCATGAAGGTGATAAAAGGTGATCACCATAATTTTATAGTTTTTTGGTATGCTTATAAACCTTTATCACCATGTTTGCATCTTGGACTATACTTTTACTCTGTTAGGCCTAAGTGCTAAATTTACCCTTCCTACTTGGGAAAGTGAGCCTATGAGTACTGTTTTCATGCTTAAAACCTTGGTAATCAAGTGTATTGGCCTCTAATAAAATTTATTTACCATTTAACACTGATTGGACCCATTAATCACCTTTAACCTAGCCTAGGCCATCCCTTTCAACCTTAACCCTGTTCACAGTCAACACAATCAACTATGTTATGACTAGTATAAACCTACAGATGTAGAATCCTTTCTTGATAGATTACACACTAAAATTAGATCCTATAATATAATTATAAAAATCTTCCATAGGATAATTTTGATGTTTCCATGCTAAGTCCTTCTCATGGATGATATAGAATCCACAGTCAGTTGTGGGTATGTATGTGCATGAAAAGGAAACCTGTAGGTGTAAATTGAGGATAAAAACCGTACATCTAAACTTGTCTTGGTGGTTTTTAAATTCATTTGAAATATATTAACCTCTCTAAACACTAAAATTCATCCTCAAATCTTCCACCCTCTTGCATTGTTATCCTAAATCACCTTTCACCTCCTTACTATTGTAGGTGAGTATTTTAGGCTTATAAACACCTGTAGATGTTGGTGAGGGACAAAATATTATATATCAACTCAATATTGATGATATATATGTTATTTTAGTGTGTCTTTCACTCAATAATGATACTCAAAACATGAAACATGATTTATTTTCTCCTTGAAGTGTTAAAGATCACTTAGCAGTCCAAACCTGTAGATATCAATGAAGGAATTCAATGTTTTGGGAGGCAACTTTGAGGCTTCAAACTTCTACCCTACATTAACTTCCTACCTTCCATATTTTTCATGGTTCTTATCTTATGTGAATAATACAAAACATAATTAGTTATAATATTCAAAAATTATTGTAACCCTATCATATGATCTTGGTAAAAAGGCTCAAGTGTTGTGTTTTCACTCTTTAGGGACTAGGTTCCTATATTCGTAGTCATTATCTTTGATCAAGGTTTCACCCTCATTTATTCAACCTAGAATTTTCAAGTATGTCTTAAATGATTAATTTTAACTACCAATATCCAAAGGAAGTGATTTATCATGTTTTAACATCCCAAAAAAGGACTCATACATCTATACTAGGGTCACCTATATGTGATTATCCAGTATATATAGGTAGTAGCATGAAATCTTGAGCATTATGAGAGATGAATAGGTTATGATCATTCCCATGTTTCCATAAAATTTACCAATGCACCCTTGAAAATATTAGAATATTTAAAACCATATCAAGATTCCCTCTTCTTAACATGATGTCAGTAAGCTTTTGTGGGTGAAGATTATATGCAAGTAGGCAACAAGATTGGTGTGATAGGTAGTGATATCATGAATTTGTCCCTATAACCTTCTCCATGCTCTTTAAAATGGATAAAATGATAAATTATGATGTAAAAATAGTGAGGAAGTTTTACACCTTGTTTCAACATTGGAAAGCTTATATGAGAGCACCTATAGGTACACACTCCAATGACAAATTGTGTTTACATTGTATTTGACTATCATGGTTTTATTTTTAATCGTTGGAGGATATATAATATTTGTATCTGATTATAGACACATATAAAATTATTTAAATCTCCATTATCATTCCTTGAACACACTAAGCTTGCTATATACACATGATCAACATGGATCCAAGTGGGCTTGAGCAAAGGACTGGTTGTGAGGTATTCATGAATGAATATTTGATCAAAACATGGTGTTATGAGACTAAACATGGAGAGAGAGGATAATATGTAATTAATACTTCTGGGACACAATTTTCCAACTACATGAGGCCTCTACAAGAAATGACATTCTGCAAATAAGAAAAACATTGACTGAGATTGCACATGTGACACCTTCCTTTCAACATATACTAACTTACCCATAAAAACAACATGAAACATGAAAATAAGAATGGATAACATATTATAAGGTATAAAAAATACTTTGAAGACAAAATCACCAATTGGTTCATATAGATTTGACCAGAATGGAGCAAAACCTATAGGGTACATGAAACATCTAGTAAATAAATATAGTCAACTTCATGAGGATGGTTCATAAATCATAAGACAAAATTATTCAAAATATTGAAAGGAAATTAAGGTCTTTGAGTTTAATACAACCTCCCAAAATCATTTATCCTAAAACCTCTTGAGCTGTCCATACTAAGCACAAACTTGTAGGTCACTTCTGTATGTCTAAGAAAGCAAGAAAAGAGTAGAACGGTTTTGGATTTAAAATATAAATTATAGAGGGAAAAAACATATATATGAGTTTTAGGAATGTGAAGAGGCCTTCCATGATCTTTTCCCATGTGGCACACTTCCCCATGGGTTGTAAAAGTGCCATTTTCTCCCTTTTTTAGTTGGTTTCTTGGATTTCAGTTTGAAAAACTACAATATTCTAATGTAACTAACATCATTTATGGTTAAAATTATCTCTTGTATGTTTTTAAGGAAAAAAGGACATTGGTCACCTTGTGAAACAAGACACTGACATTAATGACCCTTAAAAGCCCACTAAAAGACTCAAAATAACAAATCAACCCATTAGACCATGACTAATGATAAAAATACATTATATAACATCAAATTAACTATAATATATCATATAAAAAATATTTAAACCAAGTTTTTACCTATAGGTTCCCTAACTTGACCTAAAAGTCCAATTTAATCAACAAATTGGTGACTCATAGGGGTAGTATGCTTGCTATACTAACTATACTAGTAGCATTATCAGTCCATTGGGATTAGGGAGTAATTTTAGGTCTAATAAAAATAATAAAACCTTTGAACATAGGTTTGTATCAAGACAAGACCACTTGATTACCTCAACCACACAAAACAAAGGACATACACCGAACGAAGTAAACACACTAACAAGACACACATGTGCTCAAAGCACTTAGGAAAAACAAGAAGAAAAAAAATATATACAATTAAAAAATAAGCATACCTCCATTTATAGGATTAAAAGGAAAGTTTCTTTCATCATTTTATTCATGAGATGAAACATGGTGCAAAACATGTTGCTCTTTTGATTGAACGCTTAATGGATCAAACCTATTTCTTAGCACTTTAATTGACATGCTCTCAATTAGACCATATTAAAATAGGTATATAATTTAAAACTATTCCTCTTGAATCAAAATAGCCTTAAATTTCTCATATGGATCCTTAATTGCAACTTCAAATGGTGATTCAACAAGGCATACCTTCTTGACTTCCATAGTGCTCTCAATAATATTGGGCTTCTTCTCAGCTACAAGTTCTTCTAGCTCAACAAGGAGATTTTCATATTATTCCCAATATTAGTAATTTTCCTCCATATAATCCTCCTTCTTCACCTTACCATGTAATTAAATCTTACCTTGGCAAAACTCTTCAAGCCCTTGAAAGAACTCTATTTGCAGTTGTCAATCATCTTTGTCCTCTTTATCATCTAGAACCACTACTTCTTCAATCTTATTTTCTTGATGTATGATGTCATCAATATGGTTTTCTTCATGCTCCAATAAATATGATGGTGATTCAAGATCAAGCTAAGGTATTTGATCATCTTGAAGAGCAACAAATTCCACCTTGGTCTCAAGAGATTCTTCTAGAACTGCCACCTCGTTGGGGATAACTTGAAGTTATTCTACATCCTTAATAGCATATTAATATTCATGATATAGGTAATCATATACAACATTTTTATCATATGTAAATTCTTATTTAAGGGCTTAAATATCTTCCATCTCTTTCTCCTTCATGGTGATGCCAAGACTAGGCATCTTGAAATCATGTGACCTAACCTAATGAGGCTGCCAAGGAGGTAGTCTTTCTTCAAGTAAGATTTTTGAATTTTCCCCAACCAACTAATATTCTCTAAGTTCCCATACCATATGTCCATAAAGGAAAAGGGTAATGGGATGAGGAGAAAAGGAACTAGTTGGTGGAGGTGGAACATAAGGCTCAAAACTAGATTGAGAATGCAAATATGGGGATTCTTTTAAGAGCTTTTGAGGAAGAGGAGGCAGACCTTGGACTAAGATAACTTGGTTATTCTACTTCCACTTCAAAATTAATTCATTAACATATGATTTAGCTTGAACACTTTCTTGAGCAAGGGTAGATGGGGTGTGTTTAGGCATAGGGTCTTCTTTTGGATCTAAATCTTCCATCACACCTTGACTTAGTAACTTCATCTTTGACTCTAACTCTTCAATTTTCTTGACTAGGTTTTCTTGGAAAGTATCTCTTGAAGTTAATAGGAATCATCATGAGCATAAGGAATACACGAGGGATAATATGGAACATAAGAAGCTTTTTGAGGAAGGGTGGGAGGGACTTTTAAAGTATCAACTTCATTCTCAACATCACACTACTTTTCAATGCTTCTATCCTCTTTCTTTCCCCATGATTCCACTATTTTACTTCAACTTATGATATTAAGATTAGAAGTCTTTTCTTGAGGTGGTAATGAAATTTGAGGAATGGATGCAGTGTTGGAGTAACTTGGAATCTCCTTAGTCTTGGAGTTTCCATAATGTCTCCAACTTAATCTCATATCTAGAGGTCACTCTTTGAGATGGGGATGAATTTTGAGAGGGAAATGAGGACTTTAAATCCAATTACTTTACTGCTAACATGGACTGCTGCATATGCATATTATCCAACTCAATTTTCGTAACAAGATTAGCTTAAAAAACAAGGTTTTTCCTTTCAACTCTCTCTTCAAAATTATGGGAAAAAGGATGACTTTTATATCCTTGATTGGGATCATGGGTAGGGATAAAATATGGTTGATAGTAAACTTTGGGAAGTGATATGAAGTTTGATAGGTTTGGTGAGGTTTCCTTTCAATAACTCTTAACTTATCCTCTAAGGAAGAAACCAGGCCACTCAAATCAAGCATATCACTTATGAGCCTTTACTATTTGGCTCTCTTAATAGGTACCCACTCTCTTTTGACCAACTCAAATGCATATCTCACCTTATGAATAAGATTACTAGGAACCTCTTAACCACATCCCCTTTGTGTGCCAAGATATAACATATACCTCTCATAGTCTAAAAGATTTTTATTGAAGGTGTAAATGGATTGACTTGAGAATTGGCTAGGTTGGCTAGGAGGAGCAAGCCATTGAGAAGGATGGATATAGGATTGATACACTTCATGAATGGGTTGATACACTTTATGATAGGGCTGATTAAGTACTTGTTCATATTGATAGGGAATGGCACAATCTTGAAATGTCTCACCAACTTGTGTAAGACAAATCTCAACACCAAAATTAGCCATGAAACCTCATGAAAGTAAGAATACAAAGTAAAATTTTACCAATAATATTAAAAGGATAACATGGGATTCTTGATCAACTAACATAGCTTTAGAGTCACCATTGATGCTTGGATAGATGCCTCCAAAGGTTGATTATTGAAAGATAACACCAAAAATATTTAAATTGCTTAGACCAATAGTCCCATGAGACATGTCAAAAATTGTTGTCACTTGGATTCACACCCTTTGAGGAGATTAATAAACTCTCCTTATCCAAGTGGCACAATGGAAACACCTCTAGGCTTGTTAGTATCTTAAGGATGAGGTGAATCTCTAGATAGGGCTAACTCCCTTGATGTACCACTTTGGATTGTAACTACACCTAAACTTTGGGGGTGAAAAGGGAGAGATAAAACTGAAAGAAAACTATCCTAAGGGGGGTTTGTACACCAAATTAGATGATGAATTCTAACCAGTAGCATATTATACATGAAATCAAGGGATAAACTGAACATACACTTCTCCAATTTGTAACTTCTCACATCAATGTTACATTATGATATTATAGATGAATGTGAAAATATAGGAGGACTATAAAATAGGAATAAAATGGCACTAATGAAAATAATAACTCACTAAATCATTGAAATTTCCTAGAATACTTCACATGCCCTACAAGAAGAAGCTTTTCAACTACTAATAGGGTGAAAGAATGAGACAACATACTAAGGAATCCATAATATTCACTAAGCAAGATTTATCATCAAAGTAAAAAAAACTTATAAAGAATCATGAAGAGGTAAAAATAAGTATTCTTATTGATCAAATGGTATGAAAATGAGCAAGGCTTCACCATACTCAGGTGGAGCATAAGTTATAATGGCCAAAATGACTAGTTCTTATAGAACTTGAGAGAGAGAAGAGAAAATATAAATACAAGGATCACAAGGACACTTGTCAAGCTGAGAAAATTAGTTAATTATGCATGATAATATGATATGGGATGATCCATGAAAGGTTAGAAGAAATAATTGGCTATCCAAGTCATCAAACTCTTGCAAAGTGGCATAAGATTACTCATTCTAGATCAAAATACTGCCTTCATGATTTGGACCTATTTGAACATCACATAAATAATTAAGGATAGGTTTTATGATTGGAATAAAGGGGAATGGTTTCAAGAATTCATCTCCATGCATTGGTTATAGGTCTAGTCATCTAGAACCTTCCCAAAATAAGCTATCATCATCTACAGTCCAAAAAACTCCTCATTCATGTACCTTGCACACTTGACCACAAATTTGGATTCATTTTCTCATGAAAATCCATGGGAGGGATTTTATGAAAATATTAAAGACCTTCCATGGCCTAGAATCCTTAGGGACACCATAAAATCAACCCACTTGAAGATTTCCACCCTTCTCATTAGCTTGTCTAATAGGCCAATTTTGACTGGCTAAGATGAAGTTATTTGTTTGGACACTTAGGAGTTTTTTATTTTAATGAAATGACCATATGGAGTTATTAAAATTACCAATATTTCCTCAAAACTTGATTTCATACTCAAACTCCTCCTGTAGCCTACATAATACACAAAACTGTCAAGAAAAGCCTATTTTGTACTCTAAGTCCATATAACTAAAAAGTATGGGAGGCATATTGAGTGAGTAATATACAATATAAAATAAATTTCATGATAAAAATATTTCATTTTATCAGCTATACAACTCCATTTCTCCAAACTGGTCTTGACTGAGGGTTTGCAAGAGTTTTAGGCCTATTTTGGATCTGAAGCTTTGTTCATAAATATATGACATCAAAAATGAAAAAAAATTCCATAAATATGTCCTTAAATACCCCTAATAACATCACATAACTCCTTTGGATCCCATGAAAAGGACCAAGAGAGATATGAACACTTGAAATCACCTTATCAAGCTTTTCTTCCCTTTCCTGCAAGTTTGAATGGGTTTTGAGATTAAAAAATGGACTATCTACAACCTCTCTACCCTATAAAAGCTTTATCACCTCAATTTTACCCAAATATTCATGTTTAATTCCATGTTAATTCTCATATCATTCTATAATTGTGAATGACAACCCATTTGGCCTTGGCCTAAACCTTGTTTAATAAACCTGCCTGCAACTCTTGGTTTTTTAGACCTCCATGTTGTTTTTATTTATATTTCACTAGATTAAAAACCTATTTTATGCTTCCATGGATGTACCCAAATGAATTATAATTCCCTATGAAGGTTCCAAGTGAGAGTGACCCTCTATTTGGCCTTTAGGCCTAATGTTGGTCTTATAGGTTTGACTGCAAATTTGATGGTCTGGGATACCCTATCTAGTTCCATAATTTATTTCAAGGTTATTCATGTTTTATTAGGTATTTTCTATATTATTATACTTCCTTTAAAGTTTCAAACTTAATTTGGTTCATCACCTTATCTCCATTCCTCAAAACTCCCAATTAGTACACTTAGGGAAATACCCTCTATCTGAGATAAAATAAAGGGCACTCCCCTACTTACTCAAGCAAAATAAAATATTTTATGGGATTACTCAAGTCATATAGGTGTAATTAACAATATTTTATCACTTTCTTATGTGATTAGACCCCTCAAAAGCATTGAAAACCTAAGCAATCTATGAGGAAAGGTTTGTGTGCAGGCTTTCCATTACATGGACTGTTGACTACATCACCTGAGCCTTTTCCTCCCAAAATCCACGTCATGAAGGTGATAAAAGGTGACCACCATAATTTTTTAGGTTTTAACCATGATTATTAACCTTTATCAAACATGTTTTCATCTTGGACTATACTTTTACTCTGTTAGGCCCGAGTGCTAAATTTACCTTGCCTACTCAGGAAAGTGAGCCTATGAGTAGTGTTTTCAGGATTAAAACCTTGGTACTCAAGTGTTTTTGCCTCTCATGAAAATTTAATAAACATTTATCACTTATTTCACCCATTAATCACCTTGAACCTAGCCTATACCATTCCTTTGAACCTTAACCCTTTTCACAGTTATCATAGTCAACACAGTCAACTATGTTATGACTAGTATAAACCTATAGATATAGACTCATTACTTGATATAACACACACCACCATTGAATAATATTATCTAATTTTAAAAATCTTACATATTCTAATGGTTATGTTTCCATGCTAATTCCTCATTAATGATATAGAATCCACAGTCAGCTGTGGGTGTGTATATGCATGAAAAGGAAACCTGTAGGTGTAACTTGAGGAAAAAAACCGTACGTATAAACTTGTCTTGGTGTATTTTAACTTAATTTTAAATCTCTTAACCTCTTGAAACACTCAAATTCATCCTTAAATATTCCACACCTTTGCATTTTTATCCTAAATAACCTTTCACCTCCCTCATGTTGTAGGTGAGTATTCTAGGCTTAGATACACTTGTAGATGTTGGTGAGGGAAAAACATTATATATAAAATCAATCCTAATGATATATATGCTCCTTTAGTGTGTATTTCAATGAATAATTTTATTTAAAACATGAAACATGCTTTGTTTTCTCCTTGAAGTGTTGAAGATCACTTAGCAGTCCAACCCTGTAGATATCAATGTAGGAATTTAGTGTTTTGGGAGGCAACTTTGAGGCCTCAAAATTCTACCCTCCATTCACTTATTGTCTTCCATATTTTGTGTTTTTATTTTCTTATGTGAAGATTAAAAAAGATAATCATTTATAAGCTTCAAAACTTCTTGTAATCCTATTATATGATCTTGGTAAAAAGGCTCAATTGCTCTATTTTCACTCTTTAGGGACTAGGTTCCTGTATTTTTAGTCATTATCTTTGATCAAGGTTTCATCCTCATTTGTTCAATGTATAATTTTAAATTAGGATTTCCATGCTTAATTTTACCTATCATGAACCCAAGGAAAGGATTTATCATGTTTTAACATCCCAAACAAGGACTCATACATCTCTGCTAGGGTCACTTGTAGGTTATTATCTAGTATATATAGGTAGTAACATGAAATCTTGGGCATTATGAGAGATGGATATGTTATGATCATTCCCATGTTTCCATGAAATGATCCAATTCACCATTGGAAATATTAGAATAATGAAAACCATTTCAAGCTTTCCTCTTTTCAACATAATTTCAACAAGCTTTTGTAGGTGAAGATTATATGCAGGCAGACAACAAGATTCGTGTGATAGGTAGTGATATCATTAATTTTCCCTATAAAATTATCCATGGTATTTAAAATGGATCAAATTATAAATTATGATTTCAAAATCTTTAGGTAGATTTACACCTTGTTTCAACATTGGAAAGCTTCTGTGAGAGCACCTATAGGTGCACACTCTAATGATAGATTGTGTTTACAATATATTTGACTGTCACAGTTTTCTTTTTACTCTTTATAGGATATAGAATATTTGTCTCTAATTATAGACACATCTCAACTTATTGAAATCTACATTATAGTTCCATGAACACACTAAGCCTATTATATACACATGATTAATATGGATGCAAGTGGGATTGAGCAAAGGACTGCTAATGAGGTGTTCTTGACTACATATTTGATCAAAATATGTTACTATGAGACTAAAAATGGAGAGAGATAATAATATGGACTTAATACCTATGGGAGACCATGTTCTAACAACATGAGGCCTCTACAATAAACCACATTCTACAAACAAGAAGAAATTTGACTAAGACTGCACATGTGACACCTTCCTTTCAACATAGAATAACTTGCCCATAAAAACACCATGAAACATGAAAGTAAGAATAGATACCATTTGAGAAGGTTTAAAACATTCTCTAGAGTCAACATCACCAACTGGTTCATACGAATTTGATAGAATGGAGTAAAACCTATAGGGTGCATGAAATAACTAGCAAAAAAGTACAGTCAACTTTATGAGGATGGTTCATGAAGAAAAATACACCATTATTTTAAATATTATAATGAAAATTAATGTCTCTAATTTTAATACAACCTCCCAAAAGCATTTATCTTGAAACCTCTTGAGCTATTTGTACTAAGCATAAACCTGTAGGTCACTTCTGTATGTCTAAGAAAGCAAGAAAAGATCAAAACGGTTTTGGATTTAAAATGGCACTTATAAAGCAAACCAAACATATATATGAGTTTTACTAAGGTGAATATTCCTTTCATGATCTTTTCCCGTGTGGCACACTTCCCCATGGGTCATACAAGTGCCATTTTCTCCCTTTTTCAATCAGTTTCTTGGATTTTAGTCAGACATCCTATACTATCCTTATTTAACTAACATCCTTGATAGTTAAACTAACCTCTTGGATATTTTCAAGGAAAAATGGACACCTAAGCACCTTGATAGCTGTGCCACTTACATTAATGACCCTTAAAAGCCCACTAAAAGACTCAAAATAACAAATTAACCCATTAGACTATGACTAAGGCTAAAAATACATTAAACAACATAAAATTAACTATAATATAGCCTATTAAAAATATTTATACCCTCAAATATCTAAGAAAGCAACTATTTACCTATAGGTGCCCCAATTTGACATAAAAGTTAAATTTGGTCAACAGGGCCTCAATGAGCTTTTGAACTTGTAATAGCCCACAAACAAAGGGATCAAATTTTGAAATGCCAAAATAATGGCTTAAGGAGGATCTCAAATGCAATATGTTTCTCAAATGTATAAATTAATCCATATTGGAGAATTTATCCTTTGTGGAAAAATTGAAGCTTGAATGTGTAGAGCACAAATCCAATTAATCAATAATAATTCAACATTAATTAGTAGACAAGGTTACATTAAAATATACTTTAGATGCCAAATTTGCTTTAACATATCTCAATTGACTAAAGATTTTAAATTCCTCAAAATAACAAAGGAGGCTTCCTAGTGGAAATATTTCATTCCTTCTCATCTAACTGTTGAATGTTTAGATACTGAGAGCAACAACTTTAATGTGTCTTCTGATGAGCCTGAATCTCCTACTCCTAACAAGGAATATTCTATATTTCAGCATAAGGAGGGAATTATTTTGGACAACCCTAACTCTATTGTATGTTTGGCTTTGGTCCCAGTTTAATCTATTTCGAGAGAGGAAAATCTAGAGCTTGAATCATCTCAAGAAGAACTATTAGTGGTAGCTTCAATGGAAGATAAATCTTAGCCCTTTATTGGAACCATGGAGAAGTCAAATTCAAAAAAAGGTGGAGAGTAGATGGTATTTAACAACAAAAATAGAGGCCAAGGAAATAATTCATCACATATGACCCTTAGATCTCAAAAGTTTAATGAATCAGTGGGTCTTAATGTTGATTTAAAGTCATTTTCATGCTAATTTAATGTTAATTATGGGTGGTTATACCTAGGTTGGTTAGGCCTTGTTTGGACTTCTCAAAGCTATTTATTTGTAAAATATGGTTTCTTAGATCATTTTAGCTTATTTCTTGTATAGGTTTTGGGGCCCTATTTCAAAACAAACCTGCCTTTTACCCTTATTTTAAAAAAGATAGACTTTAGATCTCCTAATAATATGGAGATTTTCCAACCACTTTATCTCCATTAAATATCTCACAAAACTAATCTAGGAAGTTTTTTATAACAACCTATATTCACTCCATAGAATATCTCATTCTATCTAAACAATCTCATACTTTACAACTCACTTGAAATATCATTATTCTCCAAACATTATTATTTTTATCATATATATGAATAAATAGTATTCAATATAGAGCACTAATGCTAACCTAAGCACCCATGTGAGGACTAAGTCCTAACATTCCCCCCTTAGTGTGAACATGGGAGAGCACATCATGAACTGGAGTTGTTTTGGTCTTCTATTTTCTCTATACTCTAGGTTGTTGCTTTGATGTTTGTATCTCACTTTTTATATATCCCCTATATAAACTAGCTAATTTAGGATATTGGCTTCAACCTAAAGTGTGTATGATTACATTTTTCAAAAAATATAATATATTTTATTTTATAAAAAAATTAAAAAATGGTTCCCCCCATCAGAATTTTTATCGAAAATATTTTTCCATTGAAGGAAAAAATGTTCCCCGCTTAAAAAAATTACCCACTTTAAATATTTACATCCAACCAAAATAAATTCTTTTAAAATAATTTTAGGCCAAAAATTATGTTTTGTGGTGTTGGGAAGGGTCAACCCCTCAACTGCATTCTAATCTTAGTTCCTTACTAAATACTTAACACCACTTGGGATATAGATTCCATTAAGGATATACATTAGGGATTATAATTTTAAACATTAAAAACTTTATTTTTATTTTTTTAAATAATGAATACCCTACCAAAGTGTTAGTATTCTTTTTTTACACCAAGGATTTGGAGT
The DNA here is from genome assembly GCA_037957365.1 of Torreya grandis. Lineage (NCBI taxonomy): Eukaryota > Viridiplantae > Streptophyta > Pinopsida > Cupressales > Taxaceae > Torreya > Torreya grandis. The sequence continues at coordinate 1,451,790 of JARHVA010001557.1, read as the reverse complement.
CTTTGAGTTATGTTAAATCATTCTATTTATTTGATGGTATATACATAATTGTGTTTAGATTTCTAGGTGCCAAGTTGATGAGAGTTTTGGCAAGGTCCAATGATTTCAAATGTTAAATTCATTGAGGAGGGTTTACTCAAGGAGTAGGGGGTTGAAAGGAGCTTAAAGTTCATCTTCTTTGAGCTAAACAAGTACAAACTATCATTGTCAAGTTGAGGTAAGATTAGAATAGTGGATCCAAGTCAAAGGGTCTTGCTGCACAGGCTAATATATGATCAGTCTAAAACCTTAGTAAATGTATCATTATTTTTTAATTTTTTAAGACATGTAACATCTCATTAGAGATATGAAACCTTCAAACCCTCAAGTGAAAATATTTCAAATGAGGAGTTATGCCCTGGTAGTGCCTGTGGTTACACTCCAGAGATGCATTCTCTTCACTATTCTTCTTCTTCATACTAAAAAACTCGTAGAGATCCAATGCAACTAGAAAATCTAAAAAAATGTGAAAAACCCTCGATCTAACTGTAACACTATTATTGTGTGTTTACATTTAATCCTAACATTTTTGGTCATTGTGGGCTCAATTTTGAGGTATGATCTACTCCAAAATTTTGAATGATAAATATGAGTCAAACAAGTGCTCACACAAGCAAACAAAACTAATATAAAAAAATTATCTTAATTTTAAAATTTGGGTATGAAACAAGTGAACAAAATAGAATGAAAAAATTATGTGTAGAGTGAAAAGGATGGAAAGAGGTAGATGCTAAGTGAATCAATAATTCCATTGGTATCAAATGTGGTATACATTATTAGAACATTACCATGATGAAATAATGGTGGACAAACAAATAAATGACATTTGCACATGGTATGAATTGCTTAGCCATTTTGTTGTGTTGAGTAAAACAAGGAGTAGAGGTTAAATAATGTTCAGAGTGGCCTAGGAAACCTACTCTGATACCAAATGTATACATTAATCCATATTGAATAATGTCTCTATTATGGGAGAGTTGAATCTTGAATGTGCAAAGCACAAAGTCAATCAATCATTCACAATTTAACATTAATCAATATATAAGGTTGTATTTAAATATACTTTAGATCTACTAATAATATGGAGGTTTTTCAACTATTTTATCTTCCACAAATATCTCACAATACTAATATATGAAGGTTGTTCTAAAAACCTCTGCTTACTCCTTAGAATATCTCATTCTATCTAATTAATCTCATACTTTACAACTCATAATATTATTATTCTCCACACATTATTATTTTTATCACACATTAATAAATAGTATTCAATGTGGATCACTAATACTAAGCTAAGCACCCATGTGAGAACCAAGCCCTAACGTCAATTGCAAATCAATATGGGATCTCAAAACTTTTCTATCCAACTAACATAATCAACTCATATTGGACAAAATTAAGGTTTTGGAGACAAGATTATGTAAAAGGATTGATGAAGCTCATTCCCATAATTTTACCAATAAATCAAGTAAAACATGCAAGTAAATAGAAACTTATTATACCTAAGTAGCTACGCATAATATATATTCTAAATGTGGGAGAAAGAATCAAGTATTGTGTCAATTTGACATGAATTACTAGATTAATCAACACTCCAACAAACCTATAGGTATGCAACCAATAGAACATATTATTGCAAGCCTTGATTTATCCTTGAATCAACTCCTTATCAAATACAATATGAGAGCCTCCTTTATACAAAAGTTAGCTAGGTCATCGTAGGTCATGACTCTCCCACTGAAATATACCAAAAGATGAAATACTTCATAAATAAGTACATGGTTAAATCATAGGTTCAAACCCAATACTTCACATTTTGTATGTTATTAAATGAGAATGATATTATTTTTCTTTCCCTTTAAGCTTTCTTCTACTCACTTATGCTATCTTCCTATTCAATTCTTCTACCAATAAGCTTTACAATCAATTTTGGAATGGGTGAAGGCCCTAATAGAACTCTCTTTAAATTATCTCTCTCTCTCTCTCTCTCACACACACACACACACACACACACAATAATTTTAATAATTATATTATAATATTATTATATAATAATATATTAATGTATTATAATCTAATATATTATATAGTACCAACTAAACACCAACACACACACATAATCAGTAATATAATGTATTAGTATATATTTTCACACACACACATATAATATTATAATTATATCATAATATTAAAAGTTGTCAATCTTGAGCTGCCCATTTTATTTATTCCATAGATCCAAAACTATATAGGCACATCGAGAATGATATCTCTTGATATATTTTACATAGATTTATTTAAGATATGTATGATAGTATTCAGATTAATAATAATAATATATATTATAATAATATTATTATATATATATATATATATATATATATATATATATATATATATATATATGATTGTTAAAATGAATATCATATTATTGTTTCTCAATACTTAGTACACTAAAGGTGAGATGAGGTTATCGGTCATGGGTTTTGAGTGATGTATGCGTGTTGATTTACTCTCTTTTGCTTTATAAAACCTTACTTTACCAAAATAGAAAATTACATATATTTAGGCATAGCTTACACTCTTCAGTATGGTAGTTGTAGTCTCCACAGAGGAAACAATAATAGTTAAAGTAGTGCTGTAAAGCCATTCAAACCATCACCAAATTAAATAAATTAAATAATCCATTTAAATTACATCACAAATAATCAAAAGTAAAATGATGTAATTAATCCGCTCACTTAAAATATTACAAGAGAAAGATAAATCTCATAAATATGAATCAATAAAAGTTATTAAATCTTTCGAGATATCGTGATCAATCTAAGTGAAAGCACTATAAAATAATATACAAAGTCTATTGACATTCAAACCATAAAACATCCAAATACAAGATGCAATGATCATGTATAACAAGTATAAATAAATCAATACACTCTCCAATCATCCCAAACTAAGTGGTTCTCCTGCGAGTCAAAAAATGAGAACATGGTTCAAGTGCTTTTCCACCCAACCATGAAGAAATTACACTTTCATAGATCACTTCATGACATAAAGGAAACCCATTCCTACATGAAATGTCTAGCTACCTGGAACAACTGGCAGGTGGGAACACTCGATGCAACCTAATGTCTAACATGCAATTCTAAATAATAAAATGCAGATTCTCTCACAACAAGATGTGGTAGAGATATATATCAATAAGTTTGTTAGACAAAATATTTATCTATTTCAATGACAACTCATTTATATATAAACCTTTAAAACACAATAATTAGGCAATTCCTAAAAAGAGGAACCCATCTCTGATAATCCACATTCAACATTCTAGCCTAAAAGTAACCCAATCACATTCCTAGATAAAACCTACTACTTTATCCAAGAAATAAATATATATATATATATAAAATAAACAAATAAATAAAAGAAATAAAGAGAAACTATTGACCCGTTTCACCTATAAACTGATTGTAATTTCTTTTTTTTTCCAAGCAACAATCATGGAAACACACCTTTATAATACAATTAAAAAAGAACATCATTCATTCATTCATTTATGAAATTTATTATAATGTCTATATTCTCGTTATGGTATATATATATATATATATATATATATCATTGTCTAAAAGGGTGTTTTTTTAAAGGAAAATAAAAATAAATGTTAAATTCTTTCCATTCAATAATGTCTCTCAATTTTATCAGTTATATGCAACCTTAAATCATGAAAATAAAAAAGGAGAATACCTAGGGATATGTGCTTGTCAAAAGGTTGATTTCTTTATTGCTGTTGCTAATCCTCCTTCCCTCTCGCTATTCAAAAAACAAAATCATGTCCCCCTTATTTACTAAACCGTTCACTAATTACTATGAATATCTTCAAAAATTTATGGGTTTTGTTCCCCTCCTTTCTAGCTTTCTAAAATAGTTTATGATTTTAAATTTAGTTGATAAATGACAAAGTTATCTCTATTTTTCTTCCTATAGTAGATAAAAAAATGCGATGGATGTCTTTTCCTTTCTGCCATCTCCTATTTATTTCTAAATCTCTGATATTATTGGCATTTTTAAAATTAGTTTTAGATTAATTTTTTTATTAATAGAGTCTTGTTCAAATTTTCATGAGAAAAACACCTCTATAAATTGAATTTAATAAGTTTATTTATTACATGTCACTACATGACAGGATTATAATTCTTTTATTTCTTATAATTAGATTTCTAATTATAATATGTATTATTAATATAGTTTATTTTTTTTTTGAAATAAAATATCACTTAAATCACACAAGAAACATTTAAAATTATATATATATATATATATATTAAAATTAAAATTTATAATTGTAGTAAGTCTAATTTAGATTGATCATCCATATTTAAATAAATAAGAAACATTTAATAATTATTTATGATTAAATAATATATAATCATAGATCATTTTAATAAAATATGTTATTTCAAAACATAGTTATACCATTTAAAATATAAAATGTAAAGATATTAATATTCATGACTAGATCAAGCATTCAAAAAAAAAATTACCATCGCAATTAAAACACAATATTTTCTATGTATCTAACCATCCATTGAATTTATCATCCACACAATAATGCATATTAAACCTTTCAAAATAATGCAATATGAGACTATGTGAGTGTGTGAGTGCATTAGGGTTAACCATCCTGATAATTCTTGCCAAGCGGCTAAAACATCTCTACCCCAACCATGTTCTCATCTTCAACGAGTACTTGTATTCATTCACACTCAATCTTGATGTCAATAGCTTAGTGCCTAAAAAACATATGTAAAGTAAAAAATTATAATCATCTCGATAATATTTAATATTTAAATCTATTTTCCAATTTACAAAAATATAATTGCATGATAATTACCTTTAGACATGTGGAATTTACTGAAAATAAAACAACCATAGTAAATGTTTATTAATCTAAAATAATTTATATAGTCCATAAAAATGAGATGTGACATCGTTCCCCACTTGGAAGAGACATCATCCCGATGTCTTATTACACAAAAAAATAATAAGGTATCAATCAACCACCAATAAGTATCAAAGTATCATAAAACAATAACAATAACTCAAAGTATCATAATCCATGTATGAATAGGACATCTATGTTATATCTTCAAATGAGGAAAATATCTATCAATTTCCTCCACATCCTCCCATGTGGTACTGTCCTTTGAATACTAATCCCATTGGACCTTATATTGTACCACATCTCTGCTTCATAACTTAACATTGTACTCTCCAAGATTCGAGTGGGCTCCACTAGCACCACTCCTAGATATTGAACCTGCAAAGAATGCCAATCAAGAATATGTGATGCATCAAGATGATAAATCTTAAGTAAGGAGAAATGAAAAACATTATGGATTTTGGCAAGTGTAGGTGGTAGAGTAAGTCTATATTCTACAGGATTGATCACTTCCAAGACATCAAATGATCCTACAAAATGAGGAGTAAGTTTGGATGCTTTTCCAAATGAAATTGAACTCTTCTGAGGTTTGACTCTCAAGAAGACTTTGTCACCAATTAAGAATTGTCTAGGTATCCTATTTCTATCTGTATAAATATTCTAATGATCTGAAGCTTGTTTTTATTTCTCTTTGATCAACTTCATCTGATCATCCATTTCCTTTAACATATCAGGACCAATCATTATTTTATCTGCCACCTTATCCCAACTGATAGGTGCTTGACACCTACACCCATAAAGAGATTCAAATGGTTCCATTCCCAAAGATGCATGTTATGAATTGTTGTATGCAAACTCTACCAATAGAAGATACTCTTCCCATTTATACTACTGATCTATACAATACATTCTGAGAATATCTTCTATAACTTGATTGACTCTTTCTATTTGACCATCCATTTGAGAATGATATGCCAAATTGAAATTCAACTTTGTGCCCAAATCTACATTAAGATTTATCCAAAATCTAGATGTCATATGAATGTCTTGATCTAAAATGGTCATCTCAGGAACTCCTTGCAATAGAAAAATCTCTTGAACAAACTTCTTAGCTAAAACCATAGAACCATTTAAAAGATTCCCTAGAATAAAATATGTTACCTTTGTTAACTTGTCCATGATTACTAAGATGACATTAGGCCTATTATTAGACATAGATAGCCCTCAAATAAAATCCATACTTATTACTTGCCACTTATGCTCAGGAATATTGTGTAGGTACAACAATCCTGTTGGATGCACATGCTCAACTTTGACTCATTGGCATTCCAAACATCTAGCCACAAATTTCATCACATCTTTCTTAAGTCTTGGCCAAAAGTTTAAAGGTCTCAAACCTTTGACCATATTGGTCACTCTAGGGCACCCTAAATAAGGTGCATTATGGATCTGCTCAAGCACCCACTTCCTCAACTCTCTTGAGTTAGGTATATACATCCTTACGTAAAATCTCAAAAGTCCATGTAACTCAATCACATAAACATCAAACCTATGATCTAAGGGGTCTAATTCCAAATATTTCTTTACTCTTTCATAATTCTCATCGCCTTGAAGATTATGAATTACTTTCTACTTCAAATTAGATCTTATTGTAACCATGGTAGCCAAATGTCTTCTTCAACTAAGAGCATCAGCTACTCTATTCACCTTTCTTTTTATGTACTAAATTCCAAAGTCATACTCACTAAGGAATTCTAACCACCTTCTCTATTGTGCATTAAGGTTAGGTTGAGTAAATATATACTTAAGCCATAAATGATTTGTCTTCAACTCAAAGGGCTTACCTAGAAGATAAGGTCTCCACATCTAAAGTGCATGAACTATGGAAACTAACTCAAGATCATGTGATGCATAGTTGAACTCATTTTGCTTTAAATTTATTGACTCATATGCAATCACTTGCTCATTATGCATCAACACTCCTCCTACTCCTTCTCTTGAAGCATTAGTTATAACTATAAAGTGACCATTAGGATTTGGTATGGTCAGGATAGGAGCAGTTGAGAGCTTTTCCTTTAGCACTTAGAAAGCTTGTTCACACCTTTTTGTCTGTTCAAAATTCTTACCCTTATTTTGTAGTGAGATAATTGATGCTACTATAGTTGAAAAACCTTCCACAAAATTTCTATAGTAACCTATAATTCCCATAAAACTTTTGACTTCTGTCACACTCTTAGGTGCAAGCCATTCCATTATCACTTTTATCTTCTTAGGATCAACTGCAATCCCTTCTACTGAGATCACATGACCAAGATAGTGCACTTTATTTTGAAATAATGTACACGTAGATAGTTTAACATAAAGCTTTCACTCTCTCAAGCGTTATAAGACTAACCTCAAATGCATTTCATGTTCTTCCATTGATTTAAAGTATATCAATATGTCATTAAAGAAGATAAACATAAAATCATCCAAAAAATCTCTAAAAATATTGTTCATCAAATTTGTGAAGGCTGCTAGAGCATTGGTTAACCCAAATGGTACCACTGTGAACTTGTAGTGACCATATCAAGTCCTAAAAGGTATTTTAGATATGTCTTCATCCTTAATCTATAATTGGTAATATCCAGATCTAAGGTCTATATTTAAGAACAATGTAGCTCCTTTCATCTAATCAAAGATCTAATTTATTCTTGGGAGTGGGTAAATATTCTTAATAATAGCTTTGTTAAGCATCCTATAATCAATGCATAATCTCAAAGTACCATCCTTCTTGTTTACAAAGATAACTGATGTGCCCCATGGTGACACACTAGGTTTAATGAACCCTTGATTTAGCAACTACTACAATTGTGTCTTAAGCTCATATAGTTTTGTAGTAGTCATCCTATAGGGTGCCTTTGATTGAGGCTCAATTCATGGTAGTAATTCAATTGAGAAGTCAAATTCCCTCTTCGGTGGTAACTTTATCAACTCCACAGGGAATACATATCTGAAATCTGTAAGGATTGGATAGTCATTGAATACTAATTATTCTTTATCAAGGTCCTTTACTTGGATGACATAAATAACACACCCTTTCCTCTTGGATTTATTCAATTGCATAGCTGATATTTGTCTAAGATCTAAAGGTCTCTTAGATCTATTAATTTCCACTTGATTTCCTAGGTCATCCAAATATCTAACAACTTTGTCTTCATAGTTTACTAGAGATTCATGCTCAGTTAACTAGTTGATTCCCAAAATTACATTATAAGACCCTAAAGGTACTACATACATATCAGATTGTGTCTAAAAAGTAGGAAGCTCTAACTCACTACATGCTAGACATAAGTCTACTCTCTTTTCTGCTCTATTGCCATATTATACCATCTAAGAGTTTTTCATATGCCCAAGTCTAATTGATAACTTAGATACTACTCTAGGATCTATAAAACATTATGTAGCACTAGTATCAATTAAAATAGAAATAGGTAGTCCATAAATCTTACCTTGCAACTAAATAGGTGCTACCTGAAAGTTAGCTTGTCGATTGTCCATTGTGACATGAATATGATGTTGTGGTGGTCCTTGCTGATTTATGTTTCCTCTTCCAGCTGATCTCTATGGACATGAATTTGCATAATTCTCTCCTCCATAAATGTAGCATTCACCCTTAGGTGTTTTTTGTCCTTTGGTTCTTTCCCTCTGGTTGTTGTTTTTATTGTTATAACCACCTCTTTTGTTGCCTCCACGCTGGTTTCCACCATCTTCATCTTGAGAGTTATTACCTCTCTTCAAATTCTTGATCTGTCGATTGCCATACCTTGATTGTTATTCTGATAATAATTACATCGATAGTTTTGCTGATTATTTTGAGGTCTCTTATTTGTAAACTTTTCATCTCTCTGCTTATGGTAATTGACTACTTGTTTTAACCTTTGCTCTTGTTCAATTGCTTTCTCAAAAATGGCATCCATAGTGAGTGGGTTATGAATGTCTACCTCTACTCCAATCTGGGGTCTTAAGCCTAATATAAACTTCTTGATCCAAAATATCTCATATGTTTGGTACTATGGAACATACTTAAGTAGATGTGAGAACCTCTCCTAATAACTGGTTACAAACATACCTCTTTGAACCAAATTATGAAACTCTATCATATTCTAATCAAAGAAGAGCTACAATAACCATCTTTTCCAAAAAATTTATAGGAAAATATCCCAACTTATTTCACTAGGTAACAACTTCTTATCTGCACTTTCATGTTCCCATCATGTTGCTACTTCACCAGTCAGATGATCCCCACATTTCCTTCATGTGATCTGAAAGATTTTAGAGCCCCAAAATATTTCTCCATTTCTATGATCCATGCTTTAGCTCTATCTCTTATTAACTTTCCATAAAATTTAGGTGGTGATACCTTCTTGAGGTCCTTTCCCAACTCCTTTGCAATCCTTACTTGATTTTTAGCATTAGCCCCAACCTTAGGAACTTGAACTTCTATCCTCAAATTTTCATTTGCATTAAGACCTCCTAGGTTCTCACTAACATTTTGCCCTCTAGGATTCCTCTAATTTCTTCCTCAAGGGCAGTCATTATAGTATCATGTTGAGTCAAGAGAGAAATAATATGGTCCAATATTTCATCTTGATCATTATTATCACCTCCATGGTTTCTTCCATTTTGACCACTTCTTGATCCTTCACCACGATCAATGTTTCTAGTATTCATGATAAATAATTTGCATCAAGTTGGCAACTTAGCATAAAAGTCCCAAAAAGAGGCCCTAGTGTTTAACCTAGAGCTCTGATACAAAAATGTAAAGCCACTCAAACCATCACAACATCATAAGTAATCAAAATTAAAATAATGTAATTAATCCACTCACTTATAATACTACAAAAAAAGATAAATCTCATAAATATGAATCAATAAAAGTCATTAAATATTTTGAAATCTCCTGCTAAATCCAGGTGAAGCATTATAAAATAATATACAAATTCTCTTTACATTCATGCCATAAAACATCCAAATACAAGTTACAATGATCATGTGCAAGTATAAATAAATCAATACACTCTCTAGTTGCCATGAACCAAGTGGTTTTCCTACGAGCCAAAAGATGAGAACATGGCTTAGGTGCTTTTACACCCAACCATGAAGCAATTACACTTCCCTATAGCCCTTCATGACATGAAAGAAACCCATCCTTGCATGAAATGTCTAGCTACCTGTAACAACTAGCAGGTGGGAACACCTGATGCAACTTGATATCTAACGTGTAATTCTAAATAATAAAATGTAGATTGTCTCATAGCAAGATGTGGTAGAGATATATATCAATAAGTTTGCTAGACAAAATATTCATCTATTTCAATGACATCTTGTTTAGATCTAAACTTTTAAAACATAGTAACTAAGAAATTCCTAAAAAGAGGAAGCCATCTCTGATAATCCACATTTGACATCCTAACCCAAAAGTAACCCAATCACATTCCTAGATAAAACCTACTGCTTTCTCCAAGAAATAAATATATATCAAAAATAAATAAATAAAATAAATAAAATAAATAAAGAGAAAATATTGACCCATTTCACCTAAAAATTGACTGTAGTTTTCTTTTTTTCTAAGCAACAATTATGGAAACATATATTTATAATACAAAAAAAAGAACATCATTCATTCATTTATGCAATTTATTATAATGTCTATATTCTGGTTATGGTCTTTATATATATATATATATATATATATATATATATATATATATATATATATATATATATATATATATATATATATATATATATATATATATATATATATATATATATATATATAAAGACCATAACATTGTCTAAAAGGGTGTTTTTTTAAAAGAAAAATAAATGTTAAATTCTTTCCATTCAATAATGTCTCCCAATTTTATCATTCAAAGAGAATTATTTTTTTTAATAGTTATATGCAACTTTAAATCATGAAAATAAAAACAAAGAGAATACCTGGGGATATGTGCTTACCAAAAGGTCAATTTCTTTACTATTGTTGCTGATCCTCCTTCCCTCTATCATTGTTCAAAAAATAAAATCATGCCCACCTTCTTTATTGAACTACTCACTAACTACTATAAATATCTTCAAAGCATTTCTGGGTTTTGTTCCTCTCTTTTGTAGCTTTCTAGATAATTTATGGTTCTAATTTTTTTTTGAGAAATGATAAAGTTATCGCTATTTTTCTGCCTATAGTTATTAAAATAAATGTGATGGATGTCTTTTCCTTTCTGCCATGTCCTATTTATTTCTAAATCTCTACTATTATTGACATTTTTAAAATTAGTTTTAGCTTATTCTTTATTATTAATGGAGTCTTGTTCAAGTTTGCTGAAAGAAAAACCTCTATAAATAGAATTTAATAAGCTTATTTATTGCATGTCAGTGCATGATAGGGTTATAATTTTTTTCTTATAATTAGATTTCTAATTATAATATGCATTATTAATATATATATATATATATATATATAAATAAAATATTCACTTAAATCACACAAGAAGTATTTAAAATAATATATATATAATTATTACAATTTAAATTTATAATTGTAGTAAGTCTAATTTAGATATGATCATCCATATTTAAATAAATAAGAAATGTTTATTAATTATTTATGATTAAATAATATAAAACCATACATCATTTTAATAAAATACATCATTTCAAAACATAGTTATACCATTTAAAATATAAAATGTACAGATATTAATATTCATGACTAAATCAAACATTTGAAAAGAAATTAATGTCGCAATTAAAATATAATATTTTCTAAGTATCTAACCATCCATCGCATTTATCATCCACACAATAATGCATATTAAACCATTCAAAATAATACAATATGAGACTATGTGAGTGTGTGAGTGCATCAGGGTTAACCATCCTGATAATTCTTTTTGAGTGGCTAGAACATCTCTACCTCAACCACGTTCTCATCTTTGATGAGTACCTACATTCATTTGCATTCAATCTCGATTTCAATAGGTTAGTGCCTCAAAAACATAGCCAAAGTAAAACATTATAATCATCTCGATAATATTTAATATTTAAATCTACTTTCCAATTTATGAAAATATAATTGCATGATAATTGCCTTCAAACATGTGGAATTCACTCAAAGTAAAACAACCATTGTAAATGTTTATTAATCTAAAATAATTTATATAGTCCATAAAAATGAGATGTGATAGGTATCTAAGTTGAGATACATCATACTATTGTAGTGCTTGGAGAAAGTATGTTGAGACTATTGGGGATTCGAAGCCAAGTCCATTAGACTACTCAAATTTTGTAATGTTTGTGGTCTTGGTGGAAATCTTACCTTCCCTTAATTTTCCAAACAAATAGAAATGTGCATTGTTGTTATGAATACAATGGCTTATGTTATTAAGAATGAGAATGGAAAATGCTTGGAAAAATATGTTTCCATATCTATTTGCATATGATATTCTACATTAGTTGATTAAATTATATATGGGTGTATTTCCTTAAAGAAGACTTTTCCATTTTCTATCTAATTGGTTTTAAAGTCATATTATTAGGTTTTATATAGTTAGAGTAGTCCAAATTTTCATCTAACTAGTTTTAGGTTTGTCTAAATTGACATGTGGTGTATTCTCTACGTTTTTAAAGGAGCCATTGGATATTTGACCCTTATTCTCATTGAGATGACACCTATTTCAATCATGTATTAGGTAATTGAACCATTATGGTGGAAGCTACAAATTGCATTTATAGATGTGCCATGTCATTTAAATTTGCACATGTATTTTCTTTGGCTTCTTCGATCCCATCACTAAAATACCCTATCAATTCCATTCACCATCACCACCTAGTTTACCTTGAAATATTTCACCACTTGCATGTTCTTTATGGATTTGTTATTCCCCACCTCTTCTCTGATTCTCAATCTCATCATAGAACAAAATGTTTCCTCCTTACACAACTCATTGCCATGTTGTATGGAGAAACACACAACCTTATTTTCCAATGTCACCTCCACCAGAATTATAATTTTATTTTTGATTAACCATTCATGCGTAAAATGTGAGACTATGTGAGTAGTCATTAGTTTTGAGTGAGATACGATTGTTAATTTAGACTATTTTTCTTTAAAAAGCCTTTCTTTACTAAAATAAACTTTTGATGTAACTTGCACCTTTGGGGTAACTACTAGTTATATGTATAGAAAGTAATTTATTTAGAGTTTTTTGTCTCTTTTGACACACATAATGGATCATCATAATGGGTTTTTACCTTTGGTATACTAATAAATTTTAGTAATTATCATTTTCACTTACACCAACATAAGTATTATACATGATAACATCACCATGTCCATGCACTTGACATCTCATTGTCCCTCCCATCATTCCTCCTCTTGCCATTAACATATTTAATTTAACCATAAATCACCATTAATTTATCTCTCAGTGGTTGCATCTTCACCCATGGTCTTTCACCATTCATTCCTATAACCATCTTGATAGATGCGATCACATAGGTAGAAGCTACATTTACATCATCATTAAAAACACACATTCCAAATCTCTTCCTTCCCACCATAAAAAATGTAACCATTAAAAATATGGATATCATTGAGTAATATTTATTTATTTTTTATTTCTCAAAAGGTATTGGAGGAATCTATTCCACATCCCTTTATATCTAATTTCACAAAACATGTCAATTATTGTATTCATCCCACATATGTGTGATCATCCACTCCTCATTTCACAAATTCATATTCTTCACATTCAATGAACAAACAAACTCATGATTTATTTCTGATCCTTTACTTGTAAAATGAGTCTTGATTTAATTATTGACATGCCCATTAAACCTTCAAATACAATTACTAATTTTACCTTTTTATAGGTTTTATGATGGTCAAGTTATTTTATTCTCAATATCCACTCCTTAAATTACTTTTAGGGAGTGTGGTCTACCATATTCTATTTTGGTGATTTATCTTTAAAGATGACAATCTAAGGGAGTATAATAAAGAGATTGACTTGAATTTACATAGAGATAACATGTGGTCAAAATTTAACCATTGCCTCCCACTTTCCTATCTTTTTGCCAAATTTTTGCATCCACCAAAAAAGAGGCAATAGTTATTCATGTAGATAAAACCCATTTTTCAAATAGATGAGTTAAATGTGATAGGTATTCATATGTGTTATGTTATAATTCTAATTTGAAAGTCAAAAGAGTAAATTGACATCACTTTTTGAATGGTTGAGGTGTACGTAAAAGGATATGGTCCACTAAAGATTAATAGAAGTGTTGTATATAAAATTGGACTGAATGTGAGTCATCTTCCCATTTGAAGGCATCAATAAAAGCAATAAACCCTTATATTTATTATGAGAAATGATTATATATTTACCAAAAAAGACATCAATTTTAAAATGACTATATGTTTTGAAGTGATGTTTCACTTCCTATTTCTTATTATTGATCTTCTGACTCTATTTTATCTTATTCCCTGATGCTATCAATAATTAATCATTCTTATTACAAAATAACTTCTTCCTTATCTATCTTTTCCATGTCTTGCACACTACTATGGATGTTGTACTCTATTTTTATATCTTTCCTTTAGTTAGTATATCTTCCTATGTTAGATTTTTCATTCACTATGTGTCTATGTATTGTCTCATTTTGGTTATATTGATAAACCTAGGACTCCTAGAAATACCATAAATCAATCCAGAAGGCATAAAAACCTAAAAAATGACTATATATTACCAAAATAGACATCAATTACAAAATGAGTATATATTTTGAAGTGAGGTTTCACTTCTTATTTCTTATTTTTGATCTTCTATCTCTTTTTTATCTTATTCCCTAATACTATCAATAATCAATCATTCTTCTTAAAAAATAAATCCTTCCTTATCTCTCTTTTCCTATTCTTGTACACTACCATGGACGTTGTCCCCTATTTTTATATCTTTCATTTAGTTATTGTATCTTTCTATGATATTTTTTTCATTCACTATATGTATTGTCTCATTTTGGATTAAAGATGTGTGTCCACAAGACTAAATATTTACTGGTATGTGGATGGAAGCCAGGAATGTTTTCATTCTTATATTATTAAATGTTACTATATTTATATCAAAATTAATAATTTTATTAACATATTAGTAAATCTAAACTCAAATGTATCAAACCAAATCCTTTTGTGAAATAATGTTGTTATGTTTTCCCGATGATGTTATTAAATTATTAAACATTTACTACTATGTGGATGAAATTTATTAAAGTAAATTATATGTTACTATGAATTATTATTGATGTATTATTCATTAATATGTTCAAAATTACAAATATTATGTACCTTCAATATTTTTTTGATACGTTGATGTTACATGTTGTTGATAGTTTATCCACTATGTTGTCAATGTTGTTAATAGTTTCTCCATTCTATTGACAATTACTATATTTGTGCATTCATGTTTTTTTATAAATATTTAATTATTATATACATTAAATGCTTGATGGGATAATCAATTTGTGATTTTTTTCATACATTGTGTTTCTTGATACTTGTATTTACAAATTTTTATTTTTTCCCATTATGTTTCTTAACACAATATATGTTTATGAAGTTGGGAAAGTGGTGTCCCCAAAATTTCACACTTAGAAATTTTGGGTTACCCCTATTTAAAATTTTGCATTTGTCTTATGTGAGTCAGTTGTCCTTATTAAACCAATCCCCTAAATAAATTCTTAGTATTTATTAGTTTTTGTTTTGATTGATTTCTCTTCCCAATTACTTCCAAATTAATCCAAAAGGTTGAAAACATCTCCCAAAGGTCATCACTGAAAAACCCTTTTACTCATCTTTCCTAGAAGATCAAAAAAGCTAAGTTCTTGGGTTCATTTCCAATACAACTCAGGTTCTCCAAGCTACTTAATTTATTAAACAAGAAGAAAAGTAGTCCTGCAAGTTTGAGTAGCATTGTCTAGTTCAAACCAGAATTACCAAATAACTTTACTTCACATCAAAAGATAAGTAAAGTAGTCATGAAAAGCCATAAAAAACTACATAAAGAAAATTGGGTTTATGAATTAGATTTACTTACCCAAAGCCATAAGTAAAAGTAACAAAGGTTTATGAATCTAAAGTACTCACTAGTCAAGACGAACTCAGGATTTTGAACATGCTTAACTCAAAAAAGAAAAATTAAGTGAAGTAGTTTGGGAAAAATGATAAAAATCCAAGGGATACGTGGCTCCTTCACACGTGTCCACTACATGTCACTAATATGTTTGAAAATATAAATATAAAATAAATCCACCTAATTTGCCCCTACATTCGAGTTGTTTGACCAAGCTACCGCACATGTGAACCCTAAGCTACATTATTCAATATCATGGAGTGATTTTTAATCTAAATCTTCATGACCCATTTGCATTTAATGTACTTACATCTTGTTCTTTTGTTTTTATGCCTACATCCTGATCATTTTCTTCTCATTTTTCTTTGGTGATTTTTCAATCACCACCATGAAGGTTCTACTATCTGTGCTCATTTTTATTGCATCTATTTGTTACTTTTACATGCTTGAGTAGTGTTGTAAATACCCTATAAGAATTCCTAAAACACTAAGAATGTGAAAGCCCCCCTCAAAATAATGCAAAGATTGAGCCTTAGATTAAAAACCTAACTGTTAAAACTAGATGAGAAACCTGGGTTCCCCGTTACTGCTTACTTACTCAGGTTCCCAACCATAAGTTACTCACCTCAAGAAACCCAAGATTCTCAAAGTGTCTTACCAACTTGAGTTTTCCTTAAACTATTACTTGTCCAGACTCATGACTACTCATTACTTCTACTTCTATGGGTTTTTCAACCCAAGTTACTTGCATTAGTAAATCTAAATTATGGAACCTTGAGAAACCCATAGAACTACCTGATTGGATCATAGAATTGCAATTACTTATTACTTATACTTTAAGATTCTCAACCTGAGTTACTTCCCTGAACAAACCAAAAGTAGTTTCTCTCAAGAGACTCAAATTCCTCATGACCCACTACTTACTTGGAGTTCCAAACTCAATTAACTAATCAGGATAAACCTAAAGTTGTCCATACCTATTACTTATTACCTACCTAGAGTCTTGAATGCTTAAGACTTGTAGATCAACTAGATGAACCTATGATTGTGATACCCTATTGCTTACTATGAGTTACTTGGGGTTTCCAAGAATTTATAATACTTGAAACCTAAATCTAGTTTAGAGGTATTGTTTCAGACAACAACTTAATTCATTTCTTCAAATTTTTCTAAACCAGTAAGAGTAATCATAGAACATTCAAAAGCACTTGTCATGTTTTTTCAGAGTTAACTAGAGCAAATTTTAGGATCAGAAAGATCAGAAGAAGAAATAACTAGAGTAGAAGTACAAGAAATAACTAGAGTATAAGTACAAGAAACAACAAATTTGATTAAAGAAGTCCCTAAGTTAACACTTGGAGAAATCTCCAAGCCAAGTAGGAAGGGTAAAACAAAAGCTAAGAGAGCCAAATCACAAGAGTCAAAGATTAAGTATGAGTATAAAGGGTACCCTATTGAATCTTGTATCACTTCTATTAGATCTTTCTGAGTACTAAAAGCATTATAAGATAGTGAATGATGGATTCTTATATGAAATAATTTTCAATTTGAATGTAGCTTTGAAGCACAAGAGGGTATCTGATGTAGCATGGGATGCAATTTCCCAATTTGGATGTATTTTCATTTAGTTCTTCAAATTCACATAAATCAAAATTGGTGGTTTCTCAGGCACACCAATCAATTTACCAAAATATCCCAGTGATAAGTGGATTCTTATATAATTATGTAGGCAACATATTGAATTATGACTTACATTCAAAGGCTCATCATCTCACTATTAATTTTCCTATTATTATTTTTAATTACCATTGTCCCAGTATTTAAAAAGTAAAGAACATACAAAAGGAGATGTACCACAATTAAAATTAGACCCATTGTGAAGCTAGGGAAAATTTTGATTATAAAGGTGTAGCTGAAAGTATAATTTCTCTTGATTATATGCACATTCATACCCTTGAGGACTATTGGATTGATTTCAGGGATGAATTCTATGTGAGGAGAAGGGATAATAGTAGGTTAACTATTGAAAAAATTCATACTTTTGATTTAGCTATAATTCTATAAGATATGGAGGATGATGGAATTATAACTAGTGATGCCTACCATGCAATAGGGGGAGACAATGCCCCAATTATAAAAATTATTTTTAGTAAAAATCAAGTTAAGACTGTTATAGATAGAACTTCTAATGTTCTATCCATGACTTCCACATGGATTCTTAATAAAGGCTACTATATGAAGGAGATGATGAAAGAAACTACTCATGTAAGGCAAAAAAGGAAAGAAATAGTACAAGAAGAGAGAATCCAAGTATCAAAGAAGTTGAAGTTAAAGAAAAAATGATGATACGTACTTTTTGGTAAAGGATAATGAGATAATTTATCTAGTTGTATCCATACCCCCTTTGGTCTCTTTTACTATTACCACTACTCCTACTATTCCCACTTCCACTACACTTACCACAGATCCATTGATACTTATGCCACCTCTAAATTCTCATGGCATCAAACCTTCTAATAAACCCATTCAGAAGGAAATTGATGTTCATCCTCCTCCTCCATCTTCTCCACCTACTTATCTACCTACACCTCCTTCAGAAGATCAACCCACCACTAAAAATGTGCTAGAATAAATAACTACTAAAGAAGTAACCCCATCTTAGGAGGCACCACAAGAAAATCAAAAGGAAGTAGTTGAACCTAAGAAGTAGTCTATAGAGGCAACAAAAGAGTTGGAAAAAGGGGAAGATAAGGTAGCAGAGGTAGAGGTAGTTGTAGAGAAAGTGGTAGAGAAAACAAAGGAGAAGGAAGTAGTGATAGAGAAAGTGAAAGATAAAGAAAAGGAAATAGAACCAAAAAAATATAAAATGCAATAAATAGAAAAAGAGAAGGAAGTAGAGAAGGGAAAATATGAATAGATTTCTCCCAATATTGTTCAAAACATTCTAGATTCACAAGAAGTTATTTTTCAAGAACTAGTGGTAAAGAATAACTAATAATAGATGGTGATTCATAAAGACACTTCCACTAGTACAAATTTCTCTTCTTGGTTGGAAATGAAAAAAACTCCTGAGTCTAGATAAGTGATAAATCTAGAAGAAATTAATTTGTAGTTGTTGAAGAGTTTGAATGGAAAAGGAAAGAAGCCTGAGACTTCCAAGGTAACTTCAAAATTGATAATTGAGCCTATAAGACAAAAATTTGTAGAGGTATTAGTCCCTCCACAGGGCATGAATAAAAGTGGAGTCACTGAAGGTGACTTAATAGTTACAAAGATATCTCTTGGATAAGTTAACATAGAGGTATTGAAACAAGATACATAGACCTTGATTGACACTCTTTTTAAGAAGCTCGATGAGGAGAAGGCTGCTAAGGCCAAATTGAAAGAAAAAAATTCCAAATTATGTGAACTAAAGTTACAAGGTCTATTTCACAACAATAAATTCTTTTAAGAAATTCAATTGGTCAATAAGTAATAACTGAGGTGGAATAAACTGGAGATAAGGCTAGGGTCATTGATGAATGGATGGAGAAGATCTATCAAACTACCTAGAAACTCTTTACTAAAGTCCCAAGTATTCATGCTAATATTTTAAATAAATTAGTAGAGATAAAGGTAGTAAGGAAGGAAATTTGAGAATAAGAATGGGATTTATGAGTTGTAACAAGAGAGTCTGCAAAGAATAAGTACTTTTAGTGAGAAAGTTTTGATCGAAGAGAAGATTGTTCCCAAAGGATCAATAAAGAAAATAAACAATAATAATACCTCTTATCTTTTTGCATGCATATTATTGAAGAAATGTGTGAATAGATAAATAATTTAAAAGAAGAAGCTCTTAATGAAAAGTTGAATCTAGAAGATTATCTCTTTGGTCTAATAAAACTCCAAGGACATCTGAATAGTTATATCAGTATTTCAAGTAATTAATGGAAAAGGACACAACTCCTTTCATAGTTAAATATATAAAGGAGTCAATCAAATGTCAACATGAAATAAATAGGATTGAACCAGGACTTGAAAAGGTGGAAGCTCACAACAAGAGGTTGGAAAGAGAAATGCCAAGATTTGAGATTGAAAAGCAATCACTTGCTAAACTAGATGATGTGGCAATATAACTCATGATGTCTCAACACATTAAATACAGAGAAAATTGTAGAAGTGAAGTTAATGAATTGGAATGATTTCAATATTTATTTTACTTCTTCTATTTTCTTCTTACAACTTGTATTATATTTAAGTAACTTTGATTTAAGTAATTACTTGTAAAAGTAAGTTGTTGAAAAATGCAAGACTCAAGTAACTTGGCTAAACACCATTACTTGAAGTCATTTTATAAAATTAAATTACTTAAGAAAGCTTTGTGACTAATGTAAAGAGATTTTTTTAAATTTCAAATAGTAAAACCAACAAGTGTTACATGTTATTGGTTATTACATGCCATGGAGGAGAAATTATAGGAGGATGCATCTCAATAGTTCCTAGTTTTAGTGCAACATATGGGTTTTGAAGGAGTTATTTTATATTTTATTTTGACATTTGTTTTTATATAAATATAAGAACAAGCCTACATGCCTAAAGATGATGGTAATTTTTGCATAGCTATTGTAATTGAAGCAATCTAAAACTTTTTGTTTAGATTTCCAAGTTTTTCTTTTGTATGAAATTAGTTCAAAGTGAATGAGAAAGAAGTCTTTTACAGAAATTTACATCTCAGGAGATCATTTGGTGGATTTGTGAAGATTAAAATGGTAAAATTTATGTTATTTTTAAATTTGAATGTGAATTCCAGTCTTTCTTAGTCATTTTCTAAAAATATTATCATCTCTTGAATGTCCATTTACTTGTACGGATTCAATAATATCTATAAAACTACTTATTTTAAAGTACAACTTCTCTCTTCTTGCATGTTCTAGTTTTCCACTCTTAATTTCTCAAAATTTCTTTACACATTTTCTAAAAGAGCTACTTACTTGCTACAAAATCACCTTGTTATGGTTCATGAACTTTGTGATTAAAGAAATACCCCCATAAATAAGACAACTTGCACATAATCTATATAATTTATGAATAACTGAGACTCATGAATAATTATAAGTAAATAGACATAAACATATGGGAGATTTACTATTGAATGAAGGGGATTTAATCTCATGACTACCTAAGTACTTTTGTTAGCTTGTAAAATATCTAGCCAATAATTTATTGTGACTTTGTTGGGGAACAAAAAACTAAACTCCTAGATATAAAAATAGATTACTCCTTCAAGTCGAGATAGGCAAAGTGAATGTTCAGTTTTCTAAAATTTACATGATTTTAAAATTGTACATCTTAAGCATTGAATGTAAAGTAAGTCACGTACATATGAGTAAAGTGTGTCCTTACTGAAGTTAACTCCACTTTCTAATAATAGACACATCACTTTTTATTAGATTAATGTATGTCTAGAAGTTACATTTTGTTTAATGCCTTGTTTATCTTAAACTCATTGCATGTCAAGTAACCATTACCTAAATCTTTGTCTATAAACCAAATTACTAGAGTAATCCTCAGAAGAGATTTTTCACTTCAAATTGATGTTGGCTAGATATTTTACATGAAGTTAAAATTACCTAGGCAGTCATGGGATTAAATCACCTTCATTTAACAATGAAATATTGTAAACTTATGTCTATCTACTTCTAATTATTCACTACTTATATTTATTCACAACATATACAAATTATGTGTAAATTGTTTTGATTGGGGGTATTACTTTAATCACTCTATTCATGATCCATAACAAAGGGATTTTGCAGCAAGTAAGCAACTAGTTTTGGGAATGTGAAAATAATTTAGGAGATATTGTAAAATAAGGAAAGGATTACAATGCTTGAGAAAGAAGAAAATTGCATATCACAATAGATAGTTTTGCAGAGTCTATTGTATTCATGTAAGTAGATAAACATATAAAGTGTGATAACCTTTTAACAAATGATTAAGAAAACTATGAACTCAACTTAGATTAAAAGACAACACAAAGTTTAACATCTTGTCTTCATAAAATGCACATAATGATTCCCTTAGACACAATGTTCTTAAAGAAAACAAATTTCCTTCTTATTCACTTTTAGCACAATTCATACAAAATAATCTGATTATCTAAACACAAAGTTTTGATCTCTTAAACTTCTTATACAATTACTACAATTACTTATTTGCCAAAAATTATCATCCTTAAGGTCTTTGAAGGACCAAGCAAACACATCAATGTACTTTGTGAGAAGCTTAATGAAAGCTTCCTTGTCTTCTTGTTGGCAAAACTTGCCAATATTTACTATCTTAGGCTCTTCTTTACTACCTAGATTAATTTGTTCTACTTTCAGGGAAGAAGTATTACTGTACTCTTTATTTTTCTTCAAAAATTGATCATGTTTATAAAATATTTCTTTTACGAAAACTAACCCTTTAGGAATTTTATTTCCTTTTAGCTAAATTATATCTTAACTATGAGCAAGTTTATATTCAGTGATACCTATTTTTGTTTTATGTGGATGTGAGTTTCTTCCTTTGAATTATAATACTTCAAAATTATCTTATTACTCCAAAAATGCATCTATTTGCTTATCATAATTAAAAACTTGCCACTGCTTAACATTGTTTGGGACATTTAGATGATAGACCATTTCTATTTTGTAGTTACCTTCTTTAAATATTGTTGGTTTCTATTCTGGCCTAAGAAAAGATGTAGTAAGAGTGAGTTGTTCAAATCTGGAGTGTTGATCTATAAGAACTGAGTTGATTAAGAAAGTAGAGAAATCAAGTGTGGCACTCAGAACTCTATCACAATAGTATTTCAGTTTATCTTTATTTACTTGATACTACCCTCTAATCTATCTCACTATTAATTCAACATCTCCTTGCACTCTAATGAGTTTTACCCCTTTATCCTTTGCTTACTCAAGTCCTAGCAAGAGTGCTTCATATTCAACTGTGCTATTAGTTTTCTCAAACATGATCTTGTATGAATAGGTAAAAGCTTCACCAGTAGGGGAGATTAATACTACTCCTACACTAGAATCAAGAAATATACAACTATCATCAAATTCTAACATCCATATCTTATCTTATTCTTCTTCCTTTTCATCTTGAGTTTCTTTGCCTACTTTAAGGAAGTAAAATCCATGGTCTGATTCTTCAAAAATAATCTGTGGCCTTGGATCTTCAGATTTAAAGACCATGTACTTTGAATTCTCAAGTTATAGCTTATGATTAAACCCTTTGATTGGGATATGTGCACATTAAAAATCCATCTTCACCTC
The DNA here is from genome assembly GCA_037957365.1 of Torreya grandis. Classification (NCBI taxonomy): domain Eukaryota; kingdom Viridiplantae; phylum Streptophyta; class Pinopsida; order Cupressales; family Taxaceae; genus Torreya; species Torreya grandis. The sequence continues at coordinate 1,428,343 of JARHVA010001557.1, read as the reverse complement.
TCTTCCCATATCTTTACAAAAGTTTATACTTATTAGCATTCCATATGAAACAATAATGGCTGCTACTAGGATTATCATTTTAAGTTTTTTGTTTGGGAAAGCTGCCAGGACATCTTGAGCATATTTAATTTGTCTAATTAGAGGGACTTGTCTCTCCATTGAGTAGCATTTTTCTATGCACTTAATTATGGCAACCAAGGTCATCAACTACTTTAGCTGGCATAACATTATCAGAGGCTCCCAAATCTAGAATGTAATTACTCAACTTATACCCATTGATTATGAGGGACACATAAAAAGGCTCTATCCTTTCAGATGTGGAAGTGGTTTTAGATGAAGTAGTTATAGAGTTATTCTAAAAAAATGTTGGTTTAAGAATAGGTAAAATACCTTTCTAAGCATTTGGTGTATTTCTCAATCCCTTCCTTTAAACATAATTGATTAGCCTATTTAGCTGATTTGGGTAAGACCTTAAGTATTCAACATTTGACATCTGAATTTTATTTTTCTTTATATGATCAATTATGTCAAACAAAGGAATGGATACAAACAAGATGGAATTAGCTTCAACTATATGAGCAATTGGCTTATAATTTTGAGAATTAGAAGAAGCATATTTTTATTTAGGAGAAAGAGAAGAAGGTATGGGACTACCTCTTTTAAGAATACTCACATTAGAACTAGAGTGTTCCTTTCCTTTTTCTTGTTGTTTTGATGACTTCTCACTAGCTTGTTGAGTATGAGATCTTGTGAATATTATATAAGATTGACTATGATCTTCATGAATCATTTCTTCATAGTCACTTTCTAAATCATATTCTAAGTAACAGTCAGAGTCACTAGCAAGATATACAAAATCATCCTCTTCATTAATTATTTGATCAATACCATTAGTCAATTGATCTTCTTCACTCATTTCAACATGATTTATAGGAGCAAGTTAAATTTCTAACCTTTGCTGAGGACTAGAAATATGGTTCCTATTTTGATTATTAAAATTTTGTGTGAGGACATTCCTGGCAGGAGTAACATGAGTACTTTGAGTAATTTGTCTTTTAACTTGAAGCAAGCCATTAGCAATTTTTGCCATAAGGGATAATTTATATGTGAGATAACTGTAGTATAAGAATCTCCTTTAGAAATTATTTTCTTTACTTTTCTATCCATTATTAAATCATCCTCAACTTCAAAAGCCAAATTTTGAGCTACTACCAAATCAACTGGTCATGCCCTTCATAACTAGTAACTAACATTTGGTAGCTGAGCATTGATGAAGAAACATATTTTATTATCCACAGTAGGAAAAACATCTTGAATAATCTTATAAATTAAACTATTGAATTTGGAAATAAAATCATGCATGTGTTTATGGGGTTCCTTCTTGAGCTGAGTCAATTGTATAAGTAATATATGTGCATCCTCAATAGCTTTGAATCTTTTTTCAAATTGTTCATGCATAGTAGCCCAATTGGTTACAATACCCAAAGCTAGATGGTAAGACCATTCTATAACTAAGTCATGGAGGGTCTCCATAAAGATTCTAACAAAGACATCTTCATGGTCGACTCTAATTACTCCACAAGCTATGAAGAAGGTAGTCAAGTGCTCATCTAGATTTTGCTTGCCATCACCAGTAAATTTAGGAAAATTCTTACTTGATCTTTTTGGCAAGTCATGTAGGGAAGGAGTTAAATTAAAAGGACCACTATATGATCCCCATGGGATAATATGTGGTAATGAAACTCTTTTGGGAAAAAGAAAATGTGGATTAATTGGTTGGATTATCCCAAAGGAATTATGTTGAAACTGATGTGTAGGACATGTCACTTACCTAACATGTGAAAATCTAGCTCTTCTAGTCCTAGCTTGAATAGGGAAATTAAAATTGAATCATTCTTGTAACTTGAAAAAGTTGTCTGCTTGGCCCCACACCCTTCTTGCTCTGGTGTAAGGTTGATTTGGTAGTTTAGAAAGCAAGAGCTCCTCTACGTAATATGCTTAGTAATTATATTGATAGATAAAGAAATAGTCAACAATATACTTAACATGCAATAGTATTGGTAAGTGAACTGGAAGTAAACTAGGCATAGAATTAAGGATTCTTTTAACATGTAGCTAACTGACTAAAGGGATGTGACCACTTAAAGGAAGAGAAGTTAATCTCAACTAGGTGCTAAAAATAGTCCAGTCATCATCTAGAGAATGTAGCACTTTTAATCAACATTTATAAATTGGAGTGTTTGAGAACTTAGTGTAGTACATCGCTTATCTTAAATTGTTCTAAAGAAGCAAGAGTTTATTCTATAAATTAAACTTGTTTGATTCCTCAAAAGAGTCACTAGAAATTTTTGGCTAGATATTTTGCATGAAGTTAAAATTACCTAGGTAGTCATGGGATTAATTCCCCTTCATTTAATGGTGAATCTTATGTAAACTTATGCCTATATACTTCTGATTACTCACTACTTAGATTTATTCACAACATATACAAATTATGTGCTAATTGTTTTGATTGGGGGTATTATTTTAATCAATCTATTCATGAGCCATAACAAAAGGATTTTACAGCAAGTAAGTGGCTTTTTTTAGGAATGCAAAAATAATTTAGGAGATATTGGAGAACAAGGGAAAGATTACAATGCTTGAGAAAGAAAAAAATTGCATTTCACAATAGATAGTTTTGTAGAGCTATTATATCCGTACAGGTAGATAAACATATAAAGTGTGATAGCCTTTCAAAAAATGATTAAGAAAAATATGAATTCAACTTAGATTAAAAGATAATGCCAAGTTTACCATTTTGTCTTCATAGAATACACAGAATGATTCCCTCAGACACAAAGTTCTTCAAGAAAACAAATTTCCTTCTTATTCACTTTCAACACAATTCATACAAAATAATCTGATTATCTAAACACAAAGTTTTAGATTTATTAAACTTCTTGTACAATTGTTATAATTGCTTGTTTGCTAAAAATTATCATCCTTAGGCATGTAGGCCTAAAATTATATTTATACTCAAATAAATGTCAAATATAAATAAGAGTCCACTTCTCCAGTTCCCATGTGTTGCATGAAAAATTGAAGGTTTTTGGGTGACATTTTCCTTGAATTTCTCCTATGTGGCATGCAATAGTTTATGACAAGTGGTAACACTTGAACTCCTTGTTTGGATCAAACACTAACTCCTTACATGGTACATAGAAATAGCTCTTAGTAATTTTCTTTTGCAAAATAACTTAATGTAATGGCATTTAGGCCAAGTTACTTAAGTCTCTCAATTTTACAAAATAATTTTACTTTGCCAATAAATTGTTCAATGACACCTCTTTAAAATGTAATTACTTGAAACAAGATTTGTCAAAGTACATTTGAAAATACAAGAAGAATATTGAGAAATAAATAAAATAAAGAAGTCTCCATTTTCAACTTGGAACAAATGCCTAATTTAGTTCATGAACTTGTTCTTTGCATTTCTCCTTGTACTTGATATGCTGAGATATCATCAGTTGTATGGCTACATCATCAATATTGGCAAGTTCCTCTCTTTATTTCAAATCTTTGCATTTCCTTTTCTAATCTTCTGCAATGAGTTTTTACCCTTTCAATTCTTGGCTCAAGTCTTTTTGCTTCTTGTTGATATCCAATTAATTCCTTGATAAACTTATCTATGAAAGGAGTTACGACTTTGTTCATTCATTTTTTGAACTATTCATATAGTTGTTTTGATGTACTTGAAACATTATTGGACCAGTTACCACTAAAACCATATAGAGAATCCTCCATATTTGTTTTTGAACTGTGTTCTTCTTCCTCTAAAATCTTCATTTCTTCAGTCATTGTTTGTAGAATGTTTATACAAAAATACAAAAGATATTCTACTTGATTTATCTTTTTCATAGATCTGTCAGGGAAAATATTTTCCCCAATTAAAATTTTCTCACTCAAATTACCTATATTCTATAAGATTTCTTGGTGTAACTCAGCAAGACCATTTTCAATCTCAATCTCTTTCATTACTATCTTCATTTTTGCTAATGTCTTTAAAATATCATCATGAGCATCAAGAGTACTAGGAAAAAGCTTTTGAATAGTTTTATGTATTTTCTCTATCGACTGGTCAAGTACTTTTATTTTATCTCCAGTCTCTTCCACTTTAGTAATCATTTATTGAGAAATCATAACTTCTAAAAGTAATGTCTGCTAAGGAGCAGAATTTGGTACCTTAACAATTATCTCACATAATTTATCATTTTGCTCTTTCAATTTAGCCTTGGCATCTTTTTCTTCATCAAGTTTCTTAAAGAGAGTATCTATTATGATTTGTGTATATTGCTTAAGGCTTTCTATGGTAACTTCCCCAAGAGATACCTTAGTAATTGCCAAATTTTCCTTGGTAACTTCACCCTTATTTACTCCCTATGGAGGAACTGTTATATTGGAAAATTTTTGCCGTGAAGGCTCAATTATCAATTTTGAAGTTACTTTTGCATGCTTGGGATTCTTCCCTTTCTTGCCTAAAATTCTCAGTAGTTTTAAGTCTATTTCTTCAAGATCTATCACTTCCTTTAATTCTAGATCTATCTACAATGCTAATTAAGATGAAAATTCTGTGCTCGTGGAAGCGATTGAATGAATAACCATTTGTTGCTGATCATTTATTACCACTAGATCTTGTGACTGAACTTCTTACACCAAAGTATCTTTTTAAATTTATTTTACTGACTATCTCTCTTCTTGTTTCTCAATTTATTTTATTTCCTTTTCTACCAATATCTCTACCTCCTTTTCTTTCTTAGATTATTTTCTTTTTGTCACCTCCAACTTCTCCTTGGGGTTCTCAATAATATTCTCTACTACTATATCTACTTATTTTTTTAGCTTCCTCTTTATTTTCATCTTCCTTCTCTTTTTCAGATACTAACTCTTCTAAGGATTCTTTCTCATGTTCTATTTAAATGATAGGTTGATCTTCTAGAGGAGGTGGTTATGGTGAAGTAGGTGAGGAAGATAGAGGAGGAGGAGGCATCAAAGTTGATGGATCTATGATGGGTGTAGTGGGAGGGGGAATGGTTGAAACAATAGGAATAGTAGTAGTAGGAGAATAGTGCAATGGTAGGGTGGGAACAACTGACTGGGTTGGATCTTTATCTTTTACCACTAAAAATGTATCATCAACATTTTTCTTCAACTTCAACTTCTTTATGGGACCTTGTTTCCCCTTATACTACTTATTTCCTATTCTAGCTTGTATGAGTAGTCTCTTTCATTAATTAATTAATTAATACAATAACCTTTATTCAAAAGCCATGTGGAATTCATAGCTAAAATGTATGAAATCCTCTCAGTGATAATTATGACTTGATTTTTACCATAAATAATTTTAGGAATCAGAACATTGTCTCCTCCAATAACATGAAAAATGTCATTAGTGATAACCCCATCATCATCCATATCATCAGGGATATTGACTAGATCAAAAGCATGAATCTATTCCATAGTCAATCTACTTTTGTCCCTTCTCCTTACATCAAACTCATCTCTCCAATTAGTCCAATAATCTTCAAGTGATGGAATATGCATGTATTCAAGGGAAAGTATATTCTGAGCCACACCTCTATAATCAAAATTGGCTATGGCATCAAACTGTGTTTGAGTATAATGATGGTACATTTACTTAATTACATTACTATCCTTATAAATGGTTGGGAAATGATAATGAGAAAATTGATGGCTATTTTGTGAGATTTTGACTGTTATCATGTAATTCACCAAGTTATCTGCACATTTCCATAAGAACCCACTTGTCACTTGGATACCTAAGTATCTTGATAGGTTCACTTGAGAAATCTCCTACTTTGAGGTATGTGAAGTCAAGAAATTAGATGAAAATGCAAACATATAGTGAAACTTCATCCCATGATTCATTTGATATTCTTCTATGTTTCAAGGATGTATTCAACTTACAAATGAGTTCATAAAAGAATCTATCATTTACTACTATATAATGCTTGTAGTATTTTGAAAGAACCAGTTGAGGATATTATTCATATATTGGCATAGATGATAGTGTACCTTTTGTTCTCAGCCTTGAAAAGGCTCTGCTTGAAGCTAATGCATACACAAGGTTTGAAGTCATCTTGAAATTAAAAGTCTCCAACACATTCCTTAACTGTTGATGCATATTATCACTTATCATTCTTGCCTATTTAATTTTGGTTGAACTAATGATGACACCAATAGTCTTGATATAAGCATACATCTATGGGGATAAACACTTGGAATTATTTTCACCATTGATTCTAAATAGTAATTATATGTTATCATTTACTTCCTGAAGGAAACCTAACCTTACTATCTTGCTAGAGAACCTAAAATTTTGTTTTAATTGTTAAATTAGTAAGTATTTATTATCTTAATGTATTTTGATGACTTAGTATCATATTGGATTGTGGATTTATCCATTGACATTTCAATTTACTTTGGTGATGCTATAATCTTTAAATAGTGATTGAATTATTGAAAATTTAGTCTTATAACTACATTCTTATTAGTATCTCTTACACTCTTGGTTAGGGAGTCATAGTATTTGACACATGTCAGAACAAACTTAGGAAGTTGAGTTGAGCTTGGGAAAGTGGAAACTTGTAGAATTCCACTAGTAGTCATAGCATGTACAAGTTGATTTTTTTCTATGACCTTAGATCTCTCCAATAATTTTTTTATAGATACATGCCCCATGTTTTTATCACTTACCTTAGTTAAATTGGAGGTTATGCCTGATTTAATTGGGTAACCCTTATACTCATACTTCATTTTGGGCTCTTGTGGCTTGGATTTCTTAGCTTTTGATTTTACCTTTCTATTTGGTTTTGAAATATCCCCTAATGCTCTAGGACCTCTTTTATTGTCTTTGCATGTACTTCTACTTTAGCTACCTCTTCCTTTGATTTTACTGACCCTTCTGATCTAGACATTTTCTCTTTTAAACTTGAAAACCTTGATAAGTGTTTTTAAACACTTACTAACTACTCTGACTAATTTATAAAGTTTGAGAAAAGATTTAACTAATTGCTCTCAAAGTACCTCTAAATAAGTTTTAAGTTTTGGGTAATAAATTTTTTTGAAAAATAAAGCATCTTTCTTTTAAGTAATAGGACCTCAGAACCTTGGGTAGGTCACTAGGGTTATACATACAAGTTTAGGTTTTTAATGGATGACAACTTTGGGTTTTTCTTGGCTGACAACTTTGGGTTCTTCTTATCAAGCTACTTAAACTCAAAAACCTAAAGTAAGCAAGCATAAAGAAGAAGTATGAGTTGGTCTTGAGTAGTATGGTGTGGGTTTCTTTGGGCTCAATAATTAAGGTTTTTGGGAGATAGTAATTACATATGAAAAATCCAAAGTAAGTAATGAGGGAAAGAAAGCCTGGGTAGATCTTAGGTAGTGTTTTGTATGTTTGTCCAAGATCAAGACTTCAAGTTTTCCAAAGGTAGTTACTCGATGCTGAAAACCTAAGTAAGTAGTCCTAGATAAGCTAACATAAATAGACATTTTCAAGGTTAGGTTTCTCAAGGGTAATAACTTAGTCTCAAAAAATCAAAGTGATTAGGGTTGGGGAACCCGAGTGGGAAAGGAACTTGACTGCTAGGGTTTTTATGAAGGGCTTGATTTTTAGGGGTTTTTAAACAAATTATATGGCATGATAAATGATTAAAAGTATGAACACATGATTTAAAACACCTAATCATGCCTAGAAATCAAAAGGAAAACTACAACAAATCAAAATTAATAGAGAAATAATCATGGCGGTGAAAAAAATACTTGTAGAGAAAAACACCAAGAAAGAGGTAAACAAAAGACATAAAAACCACAAGAAGGTGATTTAAATACCTCAAGCATAAATGGGTCAAAAATGAATTTTCTTTAAAGTTATCCAGAGGCTCAAATAGCATAGCTCAGGATTTACAGGCATGATCACTTAGTTGGATGATTAACTGATAGGTAGGAATGAGGTGGAATTTCTCAATATATATATAAATGGAAATGCATTAATGAAAAGCATGGAAAATCCATGTAAGCCTTTGACTCTTTTATTGGGTTTTACAAGTTACTTTACTTGATTTTGGATTTTGAAGAAAAATAGTCTCACAAACTTGAGTAGGTCTCGGTTAACAAGTAGCTCGGGTTTGGGATTTCACATTAATTTTACTTGAGATTATGTGTAAGTAAAATGATGTTGAAAAACCAATTTGCATTGGGTATTTAATAGGTTTGCAAGGTTAATTTACTTATTTTTTGGTAATGAAATAAAACAACTTGAGAAACCCTATTTGAACTATGGAGAGTAATTCAGGTTTGAGGCACAACTTTACTTCTTTTTAAGTAAGTATACCAATTTAAGGAACCTGATATGCATTAAGAATGAGCTAAAGATTTTTAGCTTTCTTGATCTACTAAAGGGAATGAGTAAATGGATTTTAGTAATGGATTTAAGCAATGGTTTTGAATCCTCTAACATGACTATGAATAATTGGGGAAATAATCAATCATGTGTAACAAATGATATAACCTAAGTTCCTTATTCAGAGGACTGACTCAATAAGTATAGCTAACCTTCATGAGACAAGAATGAAAAATTTCAATAGGGGTACTCCAAAATTTAAAGTGTGAAATTTTGGGGACACCAACTAGAAAATTGGTCTTTTACTAGAGTAAGGAGAGATCAAGTCCAAATAGACAATTTCTTTGAATTGTAAGAGTTTTTCAATTTCATCTTTCCTATTCAATCTAGAACATGAAAAGCTAGTTTCTCACCTATGAGAGAAGCATAAAATCCTATAAATAAGCTATAGTATAATTCTTCAAGAATAATTCAACCCATAAATCCTCAATTCTAGTACAACTACTTTCTATCCCTTGGGGGGTAGTGATTGGTCCTCTAAAATTGACTCCTCTTCATGACTTACCAAAGGGGTCAAGAAAGAATTTTCCAAAGTTCACTAGTGATGAAAAACAAAGTATAAATGAGCACTTGGCTACTTTATTTTTAATCATCAAACATGAAGATGTCTTAGTCAAACTCTTCATTGAGACCTTGCATGACTTAGCTACAAAATGGTTTTACCCTTCAGCTCCTGACACTATAGTAAGTTGGGCCACTGTGCATGATCAGTTGAAAAAATATTCAAAGCTACTAAAGATTCCCACATATTGCTTACCCAATTGAGTCAACTCAAAAAGGAACCACATGAGCACATATGGGATTTCATTGCTAAGTTTAATAGATTACTTTAAAAAATCCCTTGAGCTACTTTGCCCATTGGAGGTGCTTCTTCATTAATTCTTAGTTACTAGATGTTAGCTATCAATTTCATAGAGAAAATCCTACTAATTTAGTGGTGGCTCAAAATCTTACTACAAAAGTTAAAGATGACCTGAAAATGGTTGGAAAGATTAAGAAAAAAACTTTTAAAGATGATTCTTCTACTTCAAGCACATGACATACCACTAATCCCTTATTACAGAAGTTGGCTAATGACTTGATACAAGTAAAAAGATAAATTTATCAAGGTACTCATGTTACCCCTACTAAGAATGCACCTACAAATTTTTTTAATAATTAGAACAAGAACCATATTGTTGGTCCTACACAAAGATTGGTAATTGAATATGCTCCCAAAATCACATTGAGATAAATGAATAAGATTAAATGATTAATGATACTCATCAAAGTTTTGTTGATGAAGATGACTTTATAGATCCTTCTAGTGACTCTAACATAGGATATCTTAAATATTAATCAGAAATTGATTATGAAAAATCACTTAAATAAGATCATAATCACTCTTTTGTAGTGTTTATAAGGTCATAGACTCAACAAGTTGGTGAAAAATCCTCCAAAGAGCAAGATAAAGAGAAAGGAGACTCTAGATCAGATGTAAACATTCTTAAAAGATGTATTCCTCTACCTTCTTTAGCTCCAAAAGATAAGTATGTATCTTCTTCTTCTCAAACTCATAAGTCAGTAACTCATAATGTTGAAGCTAATCTTGCTCTATTTGCATCCATCCCCACTTTTGACATAATTGATCACATAAAGAAAACTAAAATTTAAATGTTAGAATCTAAATAATTGAGGTCTATCTAGATCATATCAATATATTAGACAAGTATGTTCAGATTAAAGGGTCAAAAAATTCAGCCAATTCCTCTAAAGGTATCTTACCTACCCCCAAACAAGCCTCATCTCAAAACAATACTGTAAATTCTTCCCCCATGTCTACTTACATATCTGAAAGGATTGATCCATTATATGTGTCTCTCTTGATCAATGGGTTTAAGTTAAGAAATTATATCTTTGACTTTGGATCCTCAGATAATGTTATGATAGCTAAAGTAGTTGATGAGATCAACCTCATTTTGACTAAGATAATAGGAAAATATTACTCAATAGAGAGACAAGTTCCCCTAATTCGATAGATCAAAGATGCCCAAGTCATCTTGGTAGCTTTCCTAAATAAAAGACTCAAAATGATAATATTTTGGTAGCAAATATTCCTATCTATTATGAAATGTTGCTAGGTAGAAACTTTTGCAAGGATCTTGGTGGAGAAGTCATGATGGATTGGTCATGTGCTCACATTCCAATCAAAGGAGTAAATCAAAAACTCAAGCTTGAAAATAAATATAAGTACATATTTTCCAAGTCTGATGATCCAAGGTCACAGATCCTTTTTGAAGAATTAGACCATAGAGTTTACTACCTCAAACTAGGAAAGGAGATACAAGAACTAGAGGAAGTAGAAGAAGAATAAGATAAGATATGGATTCTAGAGTTTGATGGCAACTGTAGCTTTCTTGCTTTAGGTGCTAGGGTGGTGTTCATATCCCCTGATGGTAAATAATTTCCTTACTTTTATAAAATCATGTTTTAAAATACTAACACAGTAGAATATGAGGTAGTTTTGTTAGGACTTGAACAAGCAAAGGAAAAATGAATAAGACTCCTAAAATCATAAGGTGACACTGAGTTAATAATAAGACAAATCCATGGCCAATATCAGGTGATAAAAGACAAGTTGAGGCACTACCATGATCAAGTTATGAGTGAAACACTCAATTTCTTCTTAATCAATTCAATTCCTCATGATAAAAAATCTAGAGCTGATTCACTTGTAGTTACTACATCTCTACTTAGTTTGGATTAGTAGCCTACACTTTTCTAAGAAGGTAATTATAAAATGGAAATGGTTTACCCCCCAAAGATTATAGATAATGTTGACGAGTGGTAAGTTTTTAATGATGACAAGTAAATAGATGCATTCTTTGGGAAACAAGATAACTTTGAGGAACTATACTTTAAAGGAAGTAGTCCATTTCCATGCCAGACCACAATAGGTATCATTGAACCTAAGCTTACTAAAATTTAAAATATAATTCAACTAAAAGGAAATAAGATCCATAAAGGGTTATTTTCTTTAGAAGAAATATTTGATAAGCATGATCATCATCTAAAGAAAAAGAAAGAATATGGTGATAGTTCCTCTCTAGAAGTACAATAGATTAATCTAGGTAGTGAAGAGGAGCCTAGGATGGTTAATATTAGAAAATGTTGCTCTCAAGAAGAAAAAGAAGATTTCATCAGTATTATTACAAGATAAATTGATGTGTTTTCCTGGTCCTATAAAGACTTGAAGACCTTCCATCTAGATGAGGTACAACACTATACTCCACTTTAGATAGAAGTAAAGCCTTTCAAGAAAAAGTTACATCACCATAAGATAACCCTCTCAGGTACTATTTATGGTAAGATACAAAATCTTCTTGATGCAAAGATCATCTATCCTATCCACCATTCAAAACGGTTAGCAAACATTATTATAGTGAGAAAGAAAAATGGAAAAATATGCCTTGGTGTTGATTTTTACAATCTAAATCAAGCCTCTCTAAAATATAATTATCCATTGCCCATTATAGACTACACCTTGCAAGTAGTTATGATTTCAAAGATGTTATCCACATTAGATGGATTTTTAGGATACAAATAGATAAAAATATCTAAATAAGATCAATACAAAATAACTTTCATAACGTCATGGGATATGGTTGCCTATCAAAAGATGCCTTTTGGGCTTATCAATGTTGGAGTAACTTTTTAATGAGTAATGGATCTAGAATTCACACATATTAGGAACAAGAGTATAGTGGTATACCTTGATGACTTGACAATCTTCTCCAAAAAGAGAGGTAATCACTTAGCTGATATAGAAGAAGTACTCATCCAGTGCAAGAAACATGTGATTTAATTAAATCCCAAGAAATCAATATTTATTGTGAATGAAGGAAAACTTCTTGGTCACATTATATCAAAGGAAGGGACAAATACTGATCTAGAATGAGTCAAGGCTATTCATATTTTACCTATGCCTATGTCCAAGAAAGGAGTGCATTCAATGTTTGGTAAGGTTAATTTACTTAGAATATTCATTCCTAATTTTTATGAGTTGACTCACTACATATCTAATGTGATGAAAAAGAGGCAAGACTTCAAATGGAATACTGAAGGTAAGTTAGAATTTGAAAGGATTAAAACAACTATAGCTAAAGCTCCAGTGTTGGTTTCCCTAGATTCTTTATTATTATTCTTTTGAGGACACTATGTCAACCATACTCTTAAAAAAGAATGATGAGGGTATTAAATCACCCATAGCTTTCATGAGCTAGCTATTAAAAAGGTCTAAAATGAAGTATTCATAGATGGAGAAACATGCCTTTACCATAGTCAAAACATGCAAAGTTTTTAGGTACTACATTTTGTTTTCACATACTAAAGTCTATATAATTAACATGAAATTCAAATCAATTATAACATAGTAGGAACAAGGATTATTGAGAGGCACCTGGGTAGTTAAGGTACAAGAGTTTAATCTTGAAATCAAACCAATGAAGCTAGTGAGAGGGAGAGGCTTGTGTGAGTTGATGATATAGAGAAAACTTGATGACAAATATATGGTAATAGCTTCATTCAAAGTTAAATAAATTGAAGATTTGCCTATGGTGTTTTCCTTCACTATGTGGACAAAGAACAATAACATAAACTTCTAGATTAGTATCATGATAAATCATGTGGAGACCACTTCTCAGCACAAGTCACAACACAAAAAATCTTACGAGTAAGGTACTTTTAGCCTACCCCTTTTTAAGAAAATTTTGATTGGGTTACTAAGTGTCAAGCATGCCAACACTTTGTGGGAGGTGTAGATTTTCAATATTTGCCAGTAAAATTAGTTATAATAAGTGAGCCATTCTAATAGTGGGGCATGGATTTTATTGGCATGTTAAACCTTTTTTTGAGTGTTGAACATTACTATGTTTTAGTTGTAATTAATTACTTTAGCAAATGGGTAGAATATATTCCTATCAAACATGCCACTTCTAAAGTTTTATGTGATTTCATCAAAGAGAACATTGTAGTAAGGTTTGGTGTCCCACATAAGATTTTAACATATAATGCATCTAAATTTTCCTTATTAGAACTAACTGATTTCTGTTGCTCATATGGAATAGACTTGGTTCATGCTTCAAATCACTACCCTTAGGGAAATGGTCAAGTTGAATAAAGTAACAAGAACTTGATGACCATCATTCATAAGCTAGTGGATAATAATCAACAATCCTAGCACAAGAAGTTGTTTGATGCATTATGGGATGACATGATCACTTTGAAGAAGGCCATTGGTATGTCATCTTTTTAGTTGTTATATGGAACAAATGCTGAGATACAAATCACCATAGAGTTTCCCACTTTGAAAGTATTCAAAGCTTTCGAATATGTGACTTATCAAGATTCACTTGATAAGATAATCATGTTTCTCACTGAACTACAAGAGGTTTGTATTCAAGTTGATGACCGACTGACTCATCATCAAATGAAAGTGAAGAAGATATTTGATAAGAAGGCTTGAGATAGATAGTTTGAAGTTGGTGACTTGGTCCTCTTATGGGATAAATAGAATGAACAAAAAGGGAATCATGGAAAATTTAACTCCCTATAGAAAGGGCCTTTTACTATAAATATCATTGCTAGAAGAGATAGATTCCTAGTTTATCAGGATGAAATTGAACTACCACGGCCATTCAATGGGCAACATTTGAATATCTACAAGAATTGAGTAGTAGGGTAACACATGTATGTATATAAATAAAGTTTTGAGTCTTTATTTGGTTTGGTTATTTTTGCTTTTCTATTTGCTTGTTTGTTTTGTAGTTTTTGTAATTTAGTTTTTGCAAAGACTTCATACCCAATAGACAAAATTCAAAATCAGAGATAATAGGATCTCATCCTTGTTTCTTTCTTCCTGATAGAAATAAATATGTCCCTAATTAGATCTAGCTGGTGTCCCCAAAATTTCACCCTTAGAAATTTTGGGTTACCCCTATTTAAAATTTTGCATTTTGTCTTATGTGAGTCAGTTGTCCTTGTTAAACCAATCCCCTGAATAAATTCTTAATATTTAGTAGTTTTTATTTTGATTGTTTTCTCTTCCTAATTGCTTCAAAAATGCTCTAGAAGGTTGAAAACATCTGTCAAAGATCATCACTAAAAACCCCATTTACTTATCTTTCCTAGAAGATAAAAAATCTAAGTGCTTGGGTTCATTTGCAATAAAACTTAGGTTCTCCAAGATACTTAAATTATTAAACAAGAAGAAAAGTAGTTCTGAAAATATGAGTTTCACTATCTAGTTCAAACTAGAATTACCAAACAACTTTACTTCACATCAAAATCTAAGTAGTCCTAAAAACCCGTCAATTACTACATAAAGAAAATTATGTTTCTAAAGTAGATTTACTTACCTAAAGCCATAAGTAAAAGTAATGGAGGTTTACAAACTTGAAGTGCTCACTAGTCGAGACCAATTCAAGATAGTAATCATGTTTAACACCTAAAAGCAAAATTAATTGAAGAGTCTAAAAAAATTGATAAAAAGCCAAGGGCTTATGTGGCTCCTTCACATTTTTTCACTACATGTCATTAATATGTTGGTAAATATAAATATCAATAAATTTCACCTCATTTCCCACCTAGAATTCAGCCTCAAGCTACACTATTCGATCTTCTTGAGTTATTTTTGATCCAACTCTTCATGACCCATTTGTGTTTAAGGTAATTACATCTTAGTCCTTTATTTTTATGCCTCCATCCTAATCATTTTCTTCTCATTTTTTTGGTAATTATTAATTGAACACTATGAAGGTTCTATTGTCTATTCTTATTTTGTTTGCATCTATTTGTTACTTTCACATGATTTAGTAGTGTTATAAAAATCCTGTAAGAATTCCAAAAACACTAAGAATGTGAAATCCCCCCTCAAAATAATGCAAAGATTGAGCCCTAGATTAAAAACCTAACTGTTGAAACTAGACAAGAAACCTGGGTTCCCCATTACTACTTGCTTACTCATGTTATCGAGCATAAGTTATTCACCTCAAGAAACCCAAGACTCACAAAGTGTCTTACCAACCTAGGTTTTCTTTAACTTCTTCTACTTCTATGGGTTTTTCAACCCAAGTTGTTTGCATTAGTAAATCTAAAGTCTAGAACCTTGATAAACCCATATAACTACTTGATTGGAACCTATAATTTTGATTACTTATTAATTCTACTTCGAGATTCTCAACTTGAGTTACTTGCTTGAACAAACCTGAAGTAGCTGACCTCGTGACCCACTGCTTACTTAGAGTTCCAAACTCAAGTAACTAGTCAAGATAAACCTGAAGTCACAAGCTATGAGAAACCCAAAGTTGACCATGCCTATTAATTATTACCTACTTGGATTCTTAAATGCTTAATACTTTTAAATCATCTAGACCAACCTAAGATTGTGATACCCTATTGTTTACTAATAGTTACTTAGGGTTTTCAAGACTTTCTAATGCTTGAAACCTAAAGTTGGTTTAGAGGTATTATTTGAGACAACAACTTGATTCATTTCTTCAACTTTTTCTAAATCAATAGGAGTAATCATAGAAATTTTCAAGAGCACTTATCAATTTTTTCTAGAGTTAACTAGAGAAAATGTCATGATCAAAAGGATCAGAGGAAGAAATACCTAGAGTAGAAGTACAAGAAATAAAAAATTTGATTAAATAAGCCCTTAAGTTATCACTTGAATAAATCCCTGAGCCAAGTAGGAAGGGTAAAACAAAACTTAAGAAAGCCAAATCACAAGAGCCAAATATGAAGTATGAGTATAAAAGGTACCCTATTTGATCTTGTATCACTTCCAAGTTAACTAAAATATGTGATATCGATATGGGACATGTGTTAGTGATTGAATTATTATAAAGATACAAAGCTATAGCAAATATTCCACTCATGTAAACAATGACTAATAGTGGGATTCTACAAGCTCAACTTTCCAAGGCTTAGCTCAACTTCATGAGTTTGTCCTAGCATGTGCCAAGTACTATGACTCCCTCACTAAGATAATCAAAGATACTTATGGCAATGTAATAATAAGGTTAGATGTTCAATACCTTAACTACTTCCTAAAGATACTAGAAACATATAAAATCCTAGATTTGACAATGGAAAAAGCTCAAATTCAATAGGAAAATAAGATAACAGAATGCATTAAAATAATGAACACAAACTACCTGAAGAAACCTAAGCAAGCTTCAAGATTTATAAAGCAGATAGTAAGGTCAGACTTGGTTTAGGAAGTAGATGACATTACTCAGTTGTTGTAGAATAAATGGGGAAAAGAATGCCAAGTGCTTTTCAACTTGGATGTATGCATACATTAGAGCCATTCATGTGAATAGGAGTTCCACAATGATTGAGTGCACCAGGATGATAAGTGATAACATGGACCAACAGTTGAGTAATTTATTACTAAAATTTGACTTTAAGATGACCTCATATCTAGTATTTTTTGGAGCTTCAAATGTAGCCTTTTCTAGGCTAAATACAAAAGGGATGCCTGCAACTAAACTAATATATGAATATTATCCTAAATTGGTTCTTTTTTAGTACTACAAGCATTATAATATAGTGAATGATGGATTCTTCTATGAAATCATTTAGAATTTGAATGTAGCTTTGAAGCACAAGAGAGTATTTGATGCAACATGGGATGCAATTTCCCAATTTGGATATAATTTCATTCAGTTTATCAATTTCACATACATCAGAGTTGGTGGTTTCTCAGGCACACCAATCAAATTACCAAGATACCCCAATGACAAATGGATTCTTATGAAATTGTGCAAGCATCTTACTGAATTACATGACTTATAGTCAAAATATCACCATCTCACTATCAAATTTTCTATTGTTATTGGCCATTACTGTAGACATAAAAAATATGCACACCATGATTCTAAATGTCAAAATTCCTTAGGACCTCCTTGGGACTAGTTTGACCCTTCAACCCCTAACCAAGCCTAACCCATGGTTAGTTTTACCAACTAAATTAACCTACCTTTTACCCACTTTTTTACCTTCACCCTTGACCATCAACGATCAAGATGACCACTGACGGTCACCTTGATCATTGACGGTCAGGGTGAACCTCCTTAACAAAAAACATGCAAGCCACCTACCTTTATTTTCTAAAAATATCTCATCTAAATCCATGTGAAAACCATTTCATGCACAAGTTAAAATAAGAAGTTCTATTTAACATCTTGTTGCAACTCTCTTGCCTTGCCTATAAGAAGAGAGGAACAGGGAGGTGAGATCCATATCCAATTATCATCAAGAGCTTGTGCATATAGATTTCCTTTATTTTGTAGGTCAATCATCATCAACAATCCAAAAATCATGTTAGAGATCCAAATTATCATCATTGCTCTACAAAAACATCAAGTACTATTACTTCACTAAAATCATGTCATACAACACTAACAATTCAACCACTTTAACCACCCACCCGATCGGCCTTCTACATGATAAGTATTTATTTTCCAGTATTCAATTACTTTATTTACCTTTTTTACTGATCCCAACACCAACCCATCTCTCAAAATCCAACTTTGTGATCCTATTAATCTAATAATTTAACAACCTAAACCTATACACAATAACCATCGATGGTTATCTCAATCGTTGATGGTCTGTCTAACCACCTAAGATCAGATTGACCACTAACAGTTATCCCAACCATCGATGGTCACTATGGTAGGAAATACTAACAAGTTATTTCCACCTACCTACCTCCAACCTAATCTA
Organism: Torreya grandis; assembly: GCA_037957365.1. Taxonomy (NCBI): domain Eukaryota; kingdom Viridiplantae; phylum Streptophyta; class Pinopsida; order Cupressales; family Taxaceae; genus Torreya; species Torreya grandis. Next base: position 1,410,105 of record JARHVA010001557.1, on the reverse strand, counting down.
ATTTTCTATGTCTTTGCCTATTCATATACCCCTACCTAATTTTATAGAATAGACCCAAGCCATTTAGCACTAGTATTGACTTGTTTATCACTGTATTAATAATTTATAATCCATTTATTTAGAAAGCATTTATTGTGTTTAATTTAAGTACCTTTTGATTATTGATGCAAGTACTTTATCATTATATTTATAAACTTAATTACTTAAAAATGTGTGGATTGATAGACCTCAAAGAAGTTCTTACTTCTAGGATCTAACTCGTACTAGGCAATCCACTAAGTTATCTATCTAACCAACCATTTGCTTTAGTTTTATCTTATTTACAGGTCATCCTCCCAATATAAATAGGAGTTATTCACAATGATTTGATACAACACACACACACACAATCAAATAGGTTTTTCAACCATACTTGTATTTAGTTTTTTCTTCTTCCCTTCTCAAAATATAAGCTAAAATTATATTAAACATTCTGGCACGCTTGGTGGGACCTTGAGTCTTTACTTTGGGTTTATTTTATTTGCATCTATATGATCTTCCCTCTATTTTTAATCATTAATGAAACTAAAATTTATTTTGGGTTTAAAATTAAGTGCATACATTGATTTCTTACAAGTTTAGCTCTTATATTTTAATTTAAAGTGAAGTAATCCTATCGTAGCATTAGTTTTTTAGACACACTAAACCAAACCACCTTCATCAATTAAACATGAAACAAACTTGAGACAAGGCCTAACTAATATTTCATCACCTAGCGATCACCTTACCCTTTCTTAACAATCCTAATTGGAAGTCATTACCAAGGGGAGAACCAACTCAACTTTCTGGTTGATTATAAATTCTAGAAATTGATATATATTGGCTAAATACCTAACACCCTTATCACTATAGTGTGTGAAGTGAGGGGGTAGGCCCCAATGCCAAGCCATGTATTGATTTCCAATACAAATTCCTTTTGAGTGCCTAAACAGCCTAAAACCAACCATAGACTTCCTTTCTAGTGCTTGTTCTACAAGCCAAATTTCAGTCAAATTTCATGAAAGCTTAAGGTATAAGCCAAAAGAGAGACTAAAAAGAACATTCAAGACCTAATTTTATTTTTAGATTGTGATTTATTTTATTGATCATTTATTGTCTTCTCTATGTTTGAGTGGTGATATTGTTTATGCATTTTCTCTCCCTTAGCTTGGATCTAAATCACCAACAGTGAAAGAACCTAGAAAAATAAAACCCATTATCAAACCAAGCAACCTCTTCCACCTCCTCACCCATGGAATACATATCTGAACCAATAGACTCTCTTCACCATTCAAGAAGACCTCCTTTCCTTTGGGAGGTTCCCCAAGGAGATACAAGATTTTTCACCTTCCTAGATAATAACCCTATGACCCTTCAACATTAACTTAACACCATGTCTCACCATACCCCAATTATGGGTCCACCTATCAACCCACCTTATGGCATGCCTTCCCACCTCATGGGAAACACTTCTATTTTCATGGTCACCACCCAAATATTGGCTAACTAAGCTTCTTCATCCACCAATAATCCCTTTCATACTACTATGGAAAACCAACCTACCCAACCTACAAACACCCTTATACCTCCACCTAAGGAGTAACCCAACCATTATCCACCTATATTCCCCTCTCTTTGGGAGTACCCACCACTAGCATTGTCAACCTTCTACTAACCACTATGCCACTTCAAAGTCTTATGGTGCCCATACCTTTTACCTTACCCCTAGTTAGCACAAAGGTCACTACCATTCCTTTGGTCACCAAGATAACCACCATTCCTAACCAATAAGTGTCCATTGTACTAAACTTAGGTTTAATTCCTAACCCACAAGGGCATGCAACTCTACCTAGTACCCAACCACCTGCATCCACCTACCCTTATATATCTTCCACCTAACCACTAGTGTTTTCATACCAATATGTGATGACTACTCAACCTCCTACTAGTTATTAGTATGTCACCCAACCAACATAATAATATGTACCTTACAACCTTCCAGGTGCACAACCCCAAGCAGACCTCATGAAGATGCTAATAGATAAGATGACTACCTTAGAGTCATCCATTTATAGAGCTCACAACATCTTATAATATGATCAAATCTATAATGAACTCATTCACCCATCTGTTCCTATCCAACCTTATCCTCCTCAGTGGGAACTTCCCAAGTTCTCCAAGTTTCAAAGTAAATATAATTCCCAACAAAACCTTAGGGAATTTGGGCACTCATTTTATTTGATTGCCTATGATGATGCTATTCTTCTCCAAACTTTTCCTATGTCTTTGTCAGGACTGACATTAGATTGGTATAGTATCTTAATCAAGCATTCCCTCTTCTCCTTCACCCAACTAGCTCAAAATTTCTAGGATCACTTTTTGATAAATATCTCCAATAAGGTTTCCATCATTGACCTCTACTCTATATGTTAGTTTGATGATGATATCTATTGTTGATTTTAAAACTTGTTGGATGAGACTAATCTACCACCTTTCCTTCTCCTTACCCCAACCTAAATTGATTGAACTCTTTGCTTGGGTATGTGTTAAACACATCTCTTCCACATTGTGTGCTCAGATATTCTAAATTTTGATGAATATTTCACCATGGTGCATACATTAGATAACATATCAATCAATGAAGGAAAGCCAAAACAAAAAAATAAGAACTCTACCAATAAAACCAATGAGGCTTCCTCTTCCAAATTTAGCAAACAATCTAACATCGAGACCTAAAACAAGGGAAATATAAATGCAATTGTCCTTAAATCTATTTCTCCATCATCCATCAACCATCCAAATTCCTCTGGTTTAGGAAAGAAAAATAAAAGAAACCAAAACCAATACTAAAACACCCAAAAATAAATTACTCCACTTGGAGAATCCGATGCTTCAATCCTTGATAAGTTATTGAAGGCCAACATCATACAACTTCCCATTATCAAACCACCTCAACAATTTGATTCTTCTCATCCTACACCTATTTGGTATAATTAAAATGATCTATGTGCCTTAACTAATTAGTAGAGCATGACTTTATTAGGTGTAACACCTTTAAGATCATTGTCTAATCTCTCATTGAAAAGGGGGAGCTTGTGTTGGTAACCCCAACGCACCTCAAAATCAAGCCCTTGAAATATTTAGGTAACCTTTCCCTAATATTACACCTCCTAAGAATGAGAGAAATACATTTGAGTGTTGTCATGATTCCCATACTATTAACATGGTTCTTGGCACAATTGTTATTGAAGAACATATTGCCCAATCTATCTATTCTTCACCCTTTTCACTTATTGAAGTAGTGGAGTTACCTTCTCCTCTTTTAGAGACCCAAACCAAGGCATCCCCCTTTCTCCTTCTCCACTTATTGAGGTATTGGAGCCATCAACCCCTCCTTTAACTAACATACTAGAACAAGCACCCATTTTACCTTATCCCTTAACCACTGAGCCACTTACTACCCCTTTGGAGATCATTCCCAAAGAGGAATCCACCATGTATATACCTCCCATAGAAGAGTCACCCATTCAAACCTTGAATCTTTTGATTAAGGAAAATGAAAAGGTTACCATCCCTCTATCTCAACCTATGGGCTTATCTTTTAGGTCCACTATCCAGGGGATAAAACCAGACTACAAACCATTTTCTAGGTTAGTCCAAAAATTGGAATTTGTCTCCAACCTTGACATCGATCAAGCCATCTTATGGAAGCAATTAGGGATACCATATATCACCAAGTAAGAACCTCTAACCACATCTTTATCTGGCCAACCCACCACTCTTATTATCTAAACCCCTATCTTACCAACCAAATCGATGAAGGCCACTACCAACCCAACAATTCCTTTGCCATATAAGGCACCTAATCCACAAGTAACCAAGTCACCTTCTCTAACCAAACTAACCAAACCAACCAAGTGATCCAAAACTCAAAAGTTTTGGTTGATGAATATTTCAATAGCATAGAAATAACATAATAATAATGGATTATCTAAGAAGAGACGTCGTATTACTTAACAACTGCAATGCAAATATAGGATTATCTCTAAAAAGAGATGTTTTGTTGAATCAAAAATTCATAGATACAAAACATACGCTTATCTCTGAGAAGAGATGTCTGCCTTCCCCTTTCAGGTTACAATGCATTTATACATATTTTTGAAAACAACCTCAAGAGATTACATGGCTCGAGGAATTAATGGGTGTCGATTAAACATCCCAGCATTAAAACCATACAATGCTCACATTAAAACAATACAATGCTCAAGGACATACGTACCAGTATTAAAACAATACAATTCTTGAGGATATAATAGCTCAAGGAACAAAACTATCACTGATAATATAAAATGAAAATAATACAAAATTTGAGGAATTACTATCACTGAATGGTCACCTCAAATTGTTGCCCAGATCATTCCTCCCTCTTTGAAAAGCAATAGTCCCCATTGCATCACTGTTCCCCATCAGGTGTGGTAGTTGTGTCTTGATGATTCTTGATGCACACTTGGAAGGGATTGTGGTTTATGGAACTGTGTGGGGCCCAATTATTCACCATTTCTATCTGACCATCAGTCTATGGATGGAAGGCTATGAACTTCTTCAGCATGGTATCTATTTGATTCTATTGTTGTGTTGTTAGGGCTATAACATCAGCCATTTTGGATTCTTGTGGCTTTACCAACATGAAAACAAATTTATTGGCGCTAAGTAGAGAGACAGATGTGGAAGGTGGTACTTTTGGTACCCTGTAGCACCATGTTCTAAGAGTGAGAGTGATCTGTCTAGTTCTTGATTCATATATACCATGTTGATCATACATGAATGGCTGACCAAAGAGTACATCACAAACATCTAGATTGACCACATCACATAAGACCTCATCTTGGAGAGGTTGTATTGCATATGAGAGAAGACATTGGTGGGTGACATGGAGGTCTCTCCCTGGGCTCAACCATCCAATACTTTATGGTTTTGGGTGAGGCTTCATGGATAGATTTAGGCTTTTCACAACATTAGTAGAGATTAAATTCTTTTGACTTCCGCTATCAGGAATGAAATGGAGAGGCTTACCTTTCACCCATAACTTAGAGTGAAACAACCTTTCCTTGTCATCTAGCATCTCGTCGTGTGTCTGTGATGAAGCTATAATGGCTTCAAGATCAGCATCTATAATTTATTCTTCAACCTCTTCAACTGTAGGGTCTGTATGAGGTAGAGTAGTAGATGTTGTGGATGGTGACTCAAAAATTAATGATTTGATAGCTCAACATTCTTCTTTGGAGTGAGTTCCAGATTTGTGATAACCACACCACTTCCCAGTCTTTCCTTCCTTTTGCTTCCAATTTTGGCCTCGTGTTTGACCTTTTTTTATCACTTTTCCATTTTGAAGACTAATTATTTATATCCATTCTTCCATGCTTCTGCTTAATCTTTATTGTGAACTTGTATGCCTCATCGATGGTTTCCAAACTAAAGAGATCCATTTCCCCCCGGATGTACCATTGTAGTCCACCATGATATTTGAGAGTTTTATGTTTCTCACTTTATTGAATGCTCAGTCTTGCAGACAAAGAATGAAAAGTGTTTGTGTAATATTGCATAGATTGGTCCTTCCCTTGGCAAAGTTGTTACCACTGTATGTACATATCATCATACGCGTCGATGGGATAGTATTCTTCTTTTACTGCTTCCGTAAAATCTTCCCAGGTTGGTTCCACCCCAAGGCCAATGATATCCATACTGAACCTCTTTTTGTACACTTCCCACCAGTTTTTCATGGGCAATGATGATTTCAAAAGAGCAAAAGTGATATTTTCTCCATCGATGAACTTGTTTACAGAGAAGTAGGATGACAGTTGATCCAACCAATTTTCCACTGCATCAACATTGGTTTTTCCTTCAAATGTGGCAATATCAAAATTTACCTAAACCTTGAAGGGTTTTGGGGCACTAAAAGGAAGCTCCCTCGATGAGGATCCCAGATGTGTAGCCATGGAGCTAGAATTTCCCATTGGAAGTGTTTGAAGAATTTGAGCAAATTGTTAGAGCATCTGTGCTTGTTGCCATTGGAGGGCTTCATTTACCATTTCCTTGAAAGGATCAGATGTCTCAGTGTCATCTGCCATTTAAGGTCATTTAGGGCACACAGGTGGATCATTTAGAATCTCTATTTCTTCCCACCCAAGTTTCCTATATCCTGACCTTGTCCTCGAGAACATACACTCTCAAGACAAACCGTTCTGATACCACTAATCCAAAACTCAGAAGTTCTGGTTGATGAATATTTCAATAGCATAGAAATAACACAATAACAATGGATTCTCTGAGAAGAGACATCGTATTACTTAACAACCACAATGCAAATATAGGCTTATCTCTAAAAAGAGATGTTTTGTTGAATCAAAAATTTATAGATACAAAACATACGCTTATCTTTGAGAAGAGATGTCTGCCTTCCCCTTTCGGGTTATAATGCATTTATACATATTTTTGAAAACAACCTCAGGAGATTGTGTGGCTCAAGGAGTTAACGGGTGATGATTTAACATCCCAACATTAAAATAATACAATGCTCATATTAAAACAATACAACACTCGAGGACATACATCCCAGCATTAAAATAATACAACGCTCAAGGACATAATCACTTGAGGACATACTCGAGGATATAACGGCTCGAGGAATAAAAATGTCACCAAAAATACAAAATGAAAATAATACAAAATTTGAGGAATTACTGTCACTGAATGGTCACCTTGAATTGTTTCCTGGATCACCAAGAACCTTGGTACTTTACCTACATAGAGTCTTAATCACCCATCTATGAAAGTAGATCTTACCTGACTAGACTCAATAACCAAATGCCAACCAAAATCAACCAAGGGAGTAGAATCACTAAAAGGCTAGAGAGCCAAACTCCTACCTCCTTCTACCTTGCCCTCTATCTTGGGGTCTCATCCCTCCATTTTGATTAGAGATTCATTTATCCCAACCAAGACCCAACCACCACTATTGGTTATACCAACACACTTGCTTTTAGACACACCTATTTTTGTTGAGCCATAAATGACCAAGCTACCTATCCTAAAACCTCGTACCTTTACTTTCTCAACCTTTATCTTACCAAAAATAAAACCACCAACTAAATGCACTCCCTTACCCAAACCTCCCACCACCAAATGCTCCCAAAAGGACTTCCACCTTGTTATCCTTGAATTTAACACGATCAATCATGGGATAACCCCTATGAAATGTGTCCATTTTATAGCTCATGAGCTCTAAGCATGAAAAATGAGGCCAATATCTACCTCTTTGCATTTTCATTTTCCCAAAAAAAGTTAGTCTTTTGAGGGAGTTTTTCACCTTGTTTAGTTTAGATAATTTTATCCAAACTACACCAAGTCAAGTTCGATGTAAGTTAGAGAATTTTCTCTAAACTGCACCATTGCATGCAAGAGTAGAAAAGTTCTCTAACATTGCATATGCAAGGTCAAAAAAATTCTCTGACCCTGCACCTGAACCCACTAACTACACAGTAATTAATTTTCATTAATTACCACCTTATGATATAATTAACCCTCATAAATATCTTTTTTACTATTATTTTTATTTCCTCATCATTTCTCTCACCTATGTGATCCCTCCTTCACCATTTTTGAGCTAACTTGCATTTGTTTTTATTGTTATCATGGTTGATTGAATTAGTTGAGCTATGATCTCCATTATGGATTAGGTGAGCTTTATTTTTTTGATTTCTCTATTTCATTCTCACATTTTACCCCAATTTTATTTATTTTTATTTATTATTTCTATTTCTTCATCATAATTTTTTCCCCCATGTCCCAAAGTTCTTTTTCAAAACTTTGCTTTGCATCTCAGGGATCCCTTTTAAACCCTAGGCATTACCCACATAGGTCTCATAGTTTTTTCTTCTCGAGTCATGATCTAAACTTACACCTTGTGCATCTTGAATAATTTTCTCTAAGGTACACACATCATAAGCACTTAAACTATATGGTGCATCCTTCGTCATTTTTCTCCTTGTGCACATCATAAAATTCTCTAAAGTACACATGGCTAACCTCCTTTATTTTAATTCAAAGAATTTTCTCTGAGGTGCACTGTGGACCCAAAATGGTGTAAGTCAAAGAAAATTATTTGACTGACACCGTTACTAAACTAAATGGTGCAAGTCATAAAAAATTATTTGACTTACACCGAAACTCACTTGGTGAAAATTAGAGAAAATTCTTTGACTTGTACCCAAAAAAAATAGCTTTGGTGCAAGTCAGAGAATTTTCTCCGACTTACACCAAAACCCAAACCTAAAGGTGTAACTTAGATAATTTTCTTTAGCTTACACCAAAACTCTTAAAACCCAAGAATGATATAGGTCAGAGAAAATTATCTTACCTACACCTAAAACATGCTCAAGTTTGGTGCAAGTCAGAGAATTTTCTCTGACTTACACCTTACCCTAAAATTTTACAACTCCCATGTAATTTGAAGAATTTTCTTTGAATTACACCAAAGCCTAGTTTTATCCATATCTCATGCAGGAGCTCAAATTTTTTCCTCTTGCATTTTATCCAAGATGAATGAAAATGCTATCTCTGAAATAATGAAAAAATGTTGCAGTCACTTGATCAATGTTAGACAATTCACCCATCAAGAAAATAATGAAGTACACATTCCAAGGAGTGTTTCTAGCATCTATAGTGGAGTATAATGTGTATCAAATTAGAGACATTGAGATTAGCCATGTTCACATGGTAGAATTCCTACAAATATTTGGAAGAGATCCTATTTCACAATGCATGCAACCATTTTTTAATAGCAAGATTCATCTAGCAGCTGCATTTCCTATGTCAACACAAGATCTAGAATTTGTTTTAATAGTTGCTGCCCACTTGACAAAGAAACTAGATCTATAAATGATGTAACTAGAAAGGTGATTATTTGATTAGATAGTGAGTATTTTGATAAAGTTTTTAATCTCTTAGATTTTGAAGAATAATCTAATGTGAGTGTAAGCTCATCTCAAGAGTACTATGATATGAATTCAGACAAGTGAAAAAATCACATCAATGCTAATTGGCTCAGAACTCCTAGACATTTAATTATGAGATGGCCCAAGTACCTATATCATAGTGAATTATTAGAAGAAATAAGAGATTTGATCACTCTCCTAAGTAGCGTCAAGGGTCTCACCACATTAAATGTCTTTCAAGAATGGATGTACCACTACATCGTCATTATTAAGAAGGATTAGTAAAGTATTTATTGGGGGAGTCAAATCAGTGATGCCATATGTCACCAACTCTCTGAGGTGACTTCCTCCCTAAAATTCTATATGACTTATTATTTGGTTTATGTAGCAGTCAGTATGAGAATTTTCCCAAGGTTGACCAGTGTTGGTGAAAGGAAAAAGGTTCCTGTTCATGAGTATTATCCACAATTAACTCTCAGGGAAAGCATCAAGCATTATAAAAGAGTTAATGATGCCTTCTTTTACAAATTCATTTACATCTTTGAGTAGGACCTTGAGAAGAAGAGAGTTTTAGATCAAACATGGGCAACATTAAACAATATTAGTTACATCTTCTTGCAATTCCCAACCTTCACATACATCAGGGTAGGAGGATTTGATGAGCAACCATACATGCTACCAAGATATCCAAGTTATAAATTAATATTGATGGATATGTGCAGGCAAGTAATGAGTGTACATAAAAAGTAGGCATATGCTCATAAATGAGGCTTTAAGTTTCCAATCAGTATTAGGCAGTATACTATTATAACCACTCAAAAATCCAAAACCATGGAAACAAAGTTATAATGGATAATTCTTAAGAGGTTAAAAAGTAGAGAAGATATTGATTATAGACTAATGAAAGAGAAGCTAAAGCATAATTTCACTCATGTATATAGAATTGAAGACATCTGAGCAGAATGTAAAATTGATGAAGATGTGAGAAAGCTTGATTTTGGCCATCTCACTACTGATTAGAATGATAATCTAAAGTTGGCTGATGTTCCAAAGGATTTGTTAGATGATGAGGTTGTGTTGGATCCCTCATATGAGGTTAATTAGATAGCTTCTACTTCTCTCCCTCTAATCGAACGGTCTATCAAGGAATCCACCTTAATTAGAGATAGATTTCAACCCATTTTGGCAAGGACTAATGACTGGTTGGAATCCATAGGTATCAAGCTAAAACATTTCAAAACTAATTCTGAGGGGGAATATGATGAAGATGTTGCTAATAAATGAGAGGAATTAAGAACAAAGAATAAATAAGAGGCCTCCACTTCCACTCAAAAATCAAAATTTGTATTTGTGATAAAATTCAAAAGAAAAGACAAAGAATCTAGTGTCAAGGAAAGTGCTCAAGAAGAAAGGAAGGAGAGATCAACCATGAGTGAGGCACCACCTCAACCAACAATCTCATTATCACCTCATCCAGTGATTCAATAGTCTTCACAACTAGTGGTCATGCAGTCAGAGGTTTCTTTAGTTGAAACTTCTCAAGAAATAGTTCCAAAAGTAACACTTTCTACTACTCCCACTATAATACAATCCATACTAATTGCTTCAATTATGCCCCCATAAGATATTTTTCATTCCTTCCATCACCTCCTAGTGCCACACTTTTTCAAGTTCCCTCACAAGGCACATTGGATCATGTTTTTGCTTCATTGTCAAATTTTCCTAGCCCTTGAAAGTCATTGGGATATATAAAAAATTTGTATTTCACTCAATAAGATATGGAAAAATTCATGGCCACATCTTCTTTTAAAATAACAACTCAAGTCCCTCCTACTCCACTATCTAGTTTTCTAGTAGGGACCAAAGTTTCTATTGCACCAACTCAAACTCCACAAATCATAACCATAATCTCATTGGTATCAAATCCACTAGCAGATACTTCTACCATCTCAATTTCCACCCCACCCACCTCAAAATCTATGGCTTCCATTTATTAAGAGATTCATATCCTCTTCCTCCTTGGCTCATTTCTCATACATCCATGAGGAAGAAACAAATGGTATCCCTTGATGGTTTTGATTTTGGTTAGCTTGTGCCAATAAATCCCAAGATAACAATAAAGATGAAACTATGTCGAGGGTAATTTTTGAATCTAGGCACAAATATGCTAAGGTTATAGTGCCTCCCCAAGATAGGAATATTGAAGAAACTCAAGCATTTAAATATGTAATAGGATGGATAGATCTCAAAAATAAAACTCATGAGAGTGAAAAAGAGGATTTTTAGGAAATAATGGCATCCTTGATCGAAAGATATGACAAGGACAAGAAAATTAAAGATCAACTCAAGGTAAAAGTAGAATAGCTAACTTCTATTCTACTAAAGATTACATAATCTTCTGAATCAATTCAACCTTTTGAACATGAAAATAAAGAAAAAGCAATTTAGCTGGTAGAAAGGATTGGGTCTCAAGGTCGGGTAGTTAATACTTGGATTGAGAGATTGACAACACAAGGCATTCAATAATTACATTCTACTATTGAATTTTTGAATAACTTGAGTGAAGTGAAAATGGAAATTTAGCAAATTTTTAAGGCACTCACTCAATATTTAGAATTGACCAAAAAAGATATTGATATGTGGACTCAACTACATCAATTAAAGATGGAACTATTAGTTGATCAAAAGATCATTCCAAGAAGGAAGGTATTCATTGAATATAAGGAAGTAATGAAGAATAAAAGAGAATTTCTCAAGAATCTAATTAAATATCTTGAAGAAGCTAAAGACATATGCAATGATAGAATATTATATCTTGTAGATAAAATTGGAGAACTTCCTTGTCAAGTTAAAGATGAGTCCCAAGAAATTCTTCCTATGGAGACAATAATTCAAGAGTTCTCATCTTTGATTTGAACAAAGATCAAGACAGGAATTTTCACACTTGACTCCATTGATAAATTGGTTGAGTTTGAAATTATAAAAGATACGTTACAAAGAATCCTGGATGAGAACAAGGACCTATGAGTTAATCTAGCAGATTTTATCACCAGAGTCCTTGTCATCTCCAAAAGTACATCAAGAACAAATAGTGATGAAGTCCAAGCTACATTGAAGAGATATGAAGAATATTTATAGAAGAATAAAAAGGAAGAGATTCCTTTGTCTAAGGACACTTATTTTATTTTTATAAATGTTTATGTGTAATTTTGTTTGGTGTAATTTGCACGTAGGAAAAGTGCATAGTCTTAAATCAATTTGGACTCTATCATTGGATAAGTCAATGTAATTATGTATTTAATATTTTTTTTCATAGCTCCATTATATAAATAGGAGGATGCTCTTTGTAACAAGGATCACCACTTAGAGATATAAACGTGTAACACTGCCAAAATTGAGATGCAATTTTGAGACTTTGTGTTCATATTGTAAATCTTGAATTCAAATTTCATCAATATAAGAGAAGCAAGTGATCTTTCAATCTTTGTGTTGAAATAATCTTATGTGTTGGTGTATTGGGAATGTTCTTTTTTCTTTTCCATTACATTCTCTTGTGTTGTGATTGGATTGTAGTGTTAAATTTATATAAAACAAAGGGTGTAAGGAAGATGATATTGAAGTCTTTGAGATGCATTTTAGTTAATGGGTTTATGTTAATCATTGGAAGTAAGGTGAAGACTTTGGGTTGCACTTTATTCCATATTTTTAGTTTACTTTTATGATATTTTTTTGGTTAATCTTTTGGTTAAGTAATCTAAATATCAATTGTAATTGGCCCATCAAGTAATCTTACAGTTTCAAAATATGTCACAAAGAATGGGATAAAGTTTGTGATTGAACATCAATTCTTGAAAAAGAGATTTAGATGATATGACAATACCCAATTTTAGTAAATTATTTTAAATAGGTGTAAATAATTAAGTGTTGTGTTAGTTAACAATAAAAGGGATCCTCCCCTTTCCTTGAGGAGAGATTTTATCTCATAATACTGTGACTAAAATCACCATTATGTGGGTAATAAAATATTCACCCAACACACCTTAACAACCAAGACTAAAAACCCCAAACCCTTTTCACCTTTAGTTGAATCCTACTCCATCATTTTTCAAATGTTACTGCAAGCTTCTTTCTTGATCTTACCCCCTATCAGGTCATTCAACCCTCTCAGTTCAAAACCCATCTGGTATAATAAATGCCAAGTGTTTTCCTATTATAGGGCACTAGGAAATGACATGAAGAACTAAAAATCTCTCCAAAATATTATCCATCAGCTCTATGACTAGGATGATCTATTAGTAGATGAACTTTCTATGGGCCCATTACCAATCTGATAACCAATAATCACTAGCAAAAACTTACCTATTCCTCCACTCTCACCTCAGAGTGATGAGGAACTAAACAAATCTCCTATCCTAATTCTTCCCTCTATCCATACCATCTGTATGGTAATAAGAGCACAATAGAAATATAAGGGGAAGTCCAAAATATCCATCTCATGGACATACCCATTTTTTACCTCCCAATCAAAACCTACCCAAGCATCTTTTCCTTCATCCAAACCCAAGGTATTTATCTTAGGTAACTCCTAATCCAACACCTTCTAATCTATCAGGTGAGTGGTGCTCAAATAGCTTCAATAGACCCCAATGAATATGAGCATATATGAGTTGATTACTACTTTGCCTCATCATCACTAAGCAATGATAAAGGCATTGCAATTGGTAGAGGTCTAACTTGAAGACCCTCAACCTCTGACAACCTTTATCGGTGCTCTCCAAATTTCCAACCTTATCACCTTCAATGATTTAGAAATACATTTTATCCATCTAAATGATCCAAATCCCCCTCTCTTTATTATTACTTACATTAATCAAACCCACATCAAAAGGGTTATGATTGATGGGAGAGATAGTATTAGTATCATCTCCTCCCATGCCTATAACCAAATCAACCTTTTAGATAATGTCATGTCTAAAACCTCGATCATCCTTCAATCCTTTAAAAATACCATGACCACTATCTTGGGAATGTATTTCCTTCATATCTGTGTAGGACCCCACATGCTCCCTAAACTCTTCTATACAGTGGAAGAAAAATTCCAATGTAATGTTTTGCTAAGATGACTTTAGATCTGCTCCATGGGTTGCATCCCATCTACCCTATATCATTGGATTAAATTTGAGCACCAAGGCCAAGTCATCACCATCCAAGCTAACCCAAGTCCCTTCTTAACATGCAACATGACCTACTGACCCAACAATGTCCTACCCCCTTTTAGCACACCCTCAACATTCAAAATCTAATTGTTAACCAAAAAAGTAGACATCATATCCTCTTCAACCAATGAGGAATCAACTAGCTCATCCATACCCTCTGATTAGATCCTCACCTTAGACCTTTTGAAATCAACATTTTACCACCTTTCATTGGGTGAATATCAGCTTTTATCCCTTGATGCTTTCCTTACTCCCCAAGAGTATGGGAAAATTGACCACCAACTCGAGTATGAACCAAATGCCAAAACCATTATTCTCTTTATACTTTCACACTATCAAACCCATTAAATTTATGGGGGACTTGACAAACCACTTGTCATTTCTACTGTCTCCTCTCTGCCTCGACCATTCACTATCAAATTCTCCTATCTGGACAAGTCAAGATTTGCCAAAAGATATCTTCACAGGTGTGCTTGGAAAGGATTTGGTATTAGGCAATATGAGCATGGCCCACATGATTTGGTTTCTATTGAGACTAAAAATCCTCATGAGAAACATGGCCTTGGTTTCATTCTACCTAAGAAGAAGTAAACCAAACCACCTACCACCATCATTATTGAGGAAGACACCACCTCCTCATAGACCTCTCTTCCACTTGTGTGTGAGGATGATGACATCATCCCACCTAATTTTTTTCATCAACCTGATTAACCTCAAACCTATAACTTATCAAAAGAAGGGGGAAATCACAACCATCCCTTTGATCCATCCTAAGTTGATAGGAGATGACTTTCCTACCATTAACATTGTTTAGTTCCAAGATGATGATTTCATTCTCACCTATCTTGGTGCCCCAAATTATTTCATCTATAAATCCCTTCTTCTTAATACTTTAACCATGTTGAAAAAATCCACCATGGATATCAATTTGGGCACTTTGAATAACTCCCTTATTATCAAAATTAGCCAATCATTGAATACCAAGGAGCTTCAGGACTTCCCCTCTTTCCTCCAAGACTGCAACATAGCATTTTCTTGGTCTTATAATGACCTACCCAAAATTGACCCCACTATTACTACCCATAAAATATTCACCCACCATGATGCTAAACCTATCAAAAAAACTTTGATGCATGCACCCTTACATAGCCCTTATAATCAAAGAGAAACTTCAATGTCTTCTATTTTCCAACTTCATTCAACCCATTGACTATCCACAATGGGTTTCAAATATCATGCCTATCAACAAATTCATAGGGTGACTATGCATTTGTGTGGTCTTTCATGACCTCAAACTTGATTGGCCCAAATATGACTTTCTTCTACCAAGAATTGACTAGATAGTTGATCTTACAGTCAACCATAAGATGTTATCTCTCATGGATAGATTCTTAGGTTACAATAAGATCCTAATTACCCCCAAAGATCAGCACAAGATTTCATTCACCACTATATGGGGGACCTGATGTTATAGAGTCATGCCTTTTATATTAAATAACACTGGTGCAACCTACCAATATGCCATGACTTACATATTCCATGACCTTATCCACAAGATTTTAGAGGACTATGTGGATGACCTCAGAAAATACAAACTCTGAAAGGATCATTTAGATGTTCTTAAGATCATCTTTGAGTGGCTTATCCATTACCATTTTTCCTAAACCTTAAGAAATACATTTTTTAGGTATTTTAAAGAAATCTCCTTAGTTTTATTATCTCCATTAGAGGAATCGAAGTTGATCCTACAAGGATAAAATCCATCCTTGGCATGATTTCTCTTATCAACCTTAAGCAACTCCATAGTTTATAGGAGAAGCTTTAATCTATTCACAACTTCATCTCCTAGCTTTCAGATCGATGCAAACCCTTCCACCACATTATAAATAATGATGTCTCTTTTAAGTAGAATAAAAACTATCAAAAGGCCTTTGATTCACTCAAAAATTACTTTGTATCTTCACCTATCATCATCCATTCTAAGTGACCAAACTTTATACCTTTATATCTCCACCATCAATCAGTCCCTATGGGCAATGCTTGCTCATCGAGATGAACAAAATAGAGAGAAATTCATCTAATATATTAGTTGCATGCTTGTAGATTATAAGACTTGGTATACCCATACTAAGAAGCTTTGCTTAGATTTAATCTTTATGGTCACCAAACTTTTCAATTACCTTCTTAACCATAAAACCTATGTCATAACCAATACTGACCCACTCAAGTATATGCATTCCAAGCCATACAAAAACCAATGTATGTCAAAGTGTATCAGAGTTTGACCTTGATTCATTTAATTAAAAGTTAATTAAGGGGTAGGTAATTATCAACCAATTAGATGAAGCACCATTAGTAAACAATCAACCTCCTCCTCTTGAGTTCCCCGATGAGTCCATCATGACCCTTTTTCAAGTGGACTTCACCTATCAATTCACCATGTTCTTTGATGGATCAAAGTGTGAACATGGTGGGGGAACTAGTACCATCCTTATCCCCTTTGACGGTGAACCTCTTTATTTGTCCTTTAAGCTTGATTTTGAATGTACCAATAATATGGTTGAATATGAAGCCTTAGTGATAGGACTTTAGACCACCTTAACCCTAAGAGTCAAATTAATCAACACTTTTGGTGACTCCAAACTTGTGTTTAATCAAATCAATGGCTCTTACTAGTGTAATAATGATGTTTTATAATAGTATAAATAACTAGTGGATGAAATCTTAACATCATTTAAACACTACCGTATCCATTCGACCCCATGATCTACCAATAAGTTTACCAACACTATGGATTCCCTTGCTTCTCAAGTCCTATCTTCACCCTCTGACTCTAATCTAAATATCATTGTTCATAGACTTACCTAGGCTTCCTATGTTATACCATATTCTCCCATCATTTTCAATGTAGAGAAGACCCCACCTGACCTTTGGTATTAATAGACCTTTGACTACCTCAACCTTGCCATCATTCCTTCTGGCCTTTCTAGGAATGCTTGAAGATCATTTATCTAGAGTACCTCATGCTACACCATTATGAGAGGAATTATTTACAAGCTTGGCTTTGATGGTATCCTCTTCCATTGCCTATGTAGTCATGAAGCCTCTCATGCTATCATGAAAATTTATGATGGAATATGTGGGGGACAATTTAGTGGCCTCATTTTAGCTAAATGTATCCTTTGACTTGACTATTATTAGGCTACCCTTAACCAAGACTATGGTGATTATGTGAAAAAGTGTGTTAAATGCTAATAACATGCCAATTTGCATCATGCACCTTGACATAGTCTTCATATTTACACTGATTTCTACCCTTTTTCATAATGGTGTCTAGAACTTATTGGTGAAGTTAACCCCCATTCCTCATAGTAATACCATTATATCATCACTAAGACTAAATATTTTACCAAATGAGTAGAGCTTATTCCTCTAGTCTCGACCAAAGTGGAAAATATTATTGATTTTATAAACCATCACATCATCTACCACTTTGGTGTTCCTCATAATATTATCATCGATAATGGTAAGTCTTTTAAGAACAATCAAGACTAAGGTATTTGTGATGCATTCAAAATTAATTTAATCTTCTCCTCACCCTATCACCCTCAAGTGAATGGATAGGTCGAGGCCTCTTAAAAAAATCTTAACAACATGCAAAATAAAATGGTTAATGTATCTAGTTAGGATTGCCATTTGCACATCCCCTTCACCTTATGGGCATATCACACTAGAATTATTACCCCTATTGGTGATATCCCTTTCTCTCTTATGTTTGGAGTAGAGGCTATCTTGCCTTTTGAATTATCGATACCATCTCTTTGCATATATTTAAAAGATCTCATTTCTAAGGATGGTCATCATCAACACCACTTAGCCCATATTGAGCTACTTGATGAACATAATTTATTATCCCTTACCCATCTTCATGTCTATCAAGAGCACATCAAGCATGCCTATAAAAAACACCTTAAAGTGTAAGAATTCAACATAAAAGATCTTGTCCTAAAGGAAAATCAACATGTCACCAATATGGATAAAAGCAAGTGGGGAAAATTTTATTTCAATTGGCTTGGAACCTATATCATTACCCACAAGTATGTATTAGGAGATTACCAGTTGCCCTTTATTGAATTCAACCTAGACTCTAATCCCCTCAATGCTTTGCATTTGTATTAGTTCTTTTGTTAAGTAAAGATCAATTTCACCTTTTATTTTAACTTAAGCTCATCCCTTACCTTCAACCACATCCATCTCCCTATTCTATGGGCAACTAATTAAAACTAGATCATGTGATTATCCATCACAGTCATAACCTAATATTGAATAATGGGTACCATGGCTCTACCCATGGCATGATTCTCATGGTACTTTTTGCCCCTCTTGTAGGATGAATTCTCATGATATTTGTCACCTAAACCTCTTTACACCTAATCAGCCTTTTTGTGATTTTAGTTTTGCCTTCATAAAGGTGAACCCTTAAGACTATATAATCATGTCTATGTAAAACAAAAACCAAATAAACAAAAAGCAAAATCCAAACTAATAACAATCATGGGTCATTCCTAGCATTCATAGACTACTTCCTTGAAGGACAATTGTATAAGCATACTAAAGTTACACAAATATAATGTAGACTACTCCCTCAAAGGACATCTATCATAAAGCCTTGAATAAAGCAAATAAACGTAGACCACTCCCTTGAAGGATGGTTGAGTAAAGCATTTGTTAAAAGCATATAAATTTATTGGAAGCTTCCTGCCTTGATTAGCTTCCCATTTATAGCAAAAAATAAAAGACCCATGTTTAAACCTGCAACAAAAACAAACTAATCTTGAAATCCGAAATTGGCTCTCACACAACAAAATAAACTAGAATCCACAATTGGATTTCACAAGTAGACTTCCTACATCATTCAGTCTACCCTTTGTATGATATAGACTTGTTTATACTGGCTCTTTGGACACCTATTAAATAGGCATGATAATCTCATATTAGGGTTCCATTTTCATCCATTTCCCTTTTATACATTATAATCAAGGTATTTTGAGCTCACTTGACATTCTATGAGCATGACACCTTTTTAGCCACCTAATGAACTCTAATGCAAAGAATTTGAAGGGCTTATGTTCATTAAGCCAATCCATCTTCAGTTTTATATTAATCTTTTTCAAATAATAATCATCATGTCTTATTCATATCATTTCATGGCTAGTTTATATTTTAATTGTGATGTTTATCTCTTGATAATATTCTTTGTTCTCCCATCTAGTGTTATTATTTGACTTACCTCATGCATTTTACTTAAAAAAAAATTCATAACAATCATATGCACATGTGTCATGAGAAAACACATAACCATAACAAACAAAATAACATCATAACATCTATGAGCAATAAAACAATCAACCATTTTCATCGCATGTCTAAATCTAAATAATGAATCCTATACTCATTAAAATTTAGCATGTGTCATAAGTAAACATGAAGCATAATCCATAAGAAATATAACCATCACATCATAAGCATCAACATCAAAGTATATCATAGACCATAAGTATGAGTAATATACAAGGATCATATATATCTTATGAGTCAAATAACATCATAATGTGTATAAACAAATATACACGTCTCTCTCTCTCTCTCAAACTTTACATCTTACTTCATCGATTTGTATGCCAAAATAAAAATTATATATACTAATATATGATATGTATGAACTATGTTATGTTTATGCCCTTGGGGCACCACTATCTCTTGGCATACCACTAGGCCCCATTACCTATTTACATATAGTACCTGTCTATCCACCTACATATTTTGCCCACTGCCATGGTGCCACCACACTAGCACTACCCTCCAAGCTCATTTTGTACTCACCCCATTGGGGCTCATCAAGACACTGCCTCAAGACTATAGCCTCATAATACCATAGTTCCTCCACTATATCCAATTATAATTCTATGGGGATGGTGCCTGGTGGTCCTATAAGTACCATTTTCCTTCCTCCTATTTGCATTAGGGAGTCCCTCTCCTATGTAACTAAGGTTAATGAAGCTTTCATTTGGTCCCTATCACCTATAAGAGTAGTAACCTAACCCCATAAAATATCCACTTGACCCTATAGTGTCATGACATGTGCATATTAAGTGGCTAGTGCTGCTCTTACCTGAGCATATGGGTTACCTCCTATACCTATACCCTCTAACCCCCTCTCCCTATAGAGGTCACATCCATAAGCCTCCTACCACCATCAACATCACCAATATCCATTGCCACATATAAAGTATGGTACCATTCCGTATACCCATATAAATAATTGGCATCATCTACCTATGGCCTGGCTAGTAGCTCTTCATGATATATCAGTGTCCTCATAAGATGTGGCTCAGACAATAAGATATTTGTATCATCATGCTTATACCTAGAATACCCTAAACAAGGTCTAACTACCTCCAAACTATGTTAAATGGGATAAACTCTACCTCCCCATCCCTCCTACTAAGAATCCACCTATAAATCTACAAGGAGAATGTCTACCTTAAATAGTCATTTTATACTAAAAACTAAATATATGGTCTCTATGTGATGTCTCTAATCACTAGTGCACGTAAATCACTCCTAAATGAATCAATGTTGTGGGCTTTTCCTCCCACACTTGAAGTAGTGAAGTCACCTCTCCACTACATGAATCCAACAAGGAACTCTAAGTATATCTTGCCCATGGCAGCCCCACTGACCTCAACACCTAGATGTGCTCATAGGCCTAGCACTATAGAACCAAGCTAACACTAATACCATATCTCTTATGGGACCTAAAATCCCATAGCTCCTTGTATGTCTGCACAAGTAATATTGGCACCCATTTGAACACTATCCTCCCCAAAAACATCTCAAGTAAGAACCCTAGTAGTAAGTATGGGAACCTATCACTACTCAAGTTAGGAAGGGAAAAGTAGGACACAACCATCATCATCATGCTCATCAGCATTCTTTTGGCCCTTTCCCTCTAATAAAGCATGTTATAGCTAAAACCCCCAGCATACCATCTAACATGCTCTTGATCATCTCCATACATAAGCTCCAATAGATCATCTTGATCTTCCTAATTTATGTGGTATATAAAATTACCTCATAGGGGAAAGCATGTAATCTAGTGCACGTCCTCTGGTAGGATTGTGAGCTCGCTAGCGGGTAGCAGGAAAGTGTTCATGGTAGGATCCCATATCTTGATGAGGGCCACAAAAATAGATGCATTATGGAGCATATGTTGATAATACCTCATCATTTTGAGGCCAACTTCCTCCATATATGCCTAGTCTATAAGGGTCATCCCCTGGTGAACCTTTGTAAAGATACATGGCACCTAGTTGTGCATCTATATCCACTTTCATGCCTATATGCAATCCATGGCAATAAGATTACACACATATACAATTTTTTCCTATATGCTTAACATCTTCAACCTACCTAACCTTACTATCTAATTGCTTGTTCAACTCCTACCTACATGAACCTCACATTCCAACCCACTAAACCTACCACCTAACTTATGGATCAACCTATACCATACCTTTTCAACACTTGTTATACCTTAAAAAATTTAAGTGTTTTACAAAAGCCTATCTTATGGTAAGCAACCACTGATGGTGATAGTGATCATTGAAGGACATGCATCTATATTTCTATAGATGTTGACCATTGATGGCCAGTCCTAATCATCAATGGTCATTATGGGTGTTCTGCTAGTAGAATACCCAAAACAATAGCTACCTAAACAAATCCCAAACCAACTAAATCTTTCCTAAATACATAACCTTGCCCTTGTTCACTTACCCCCTATAAATTTTAACTTTTACCAACAAAATTAATGCAAAAATGACCTAGAGAAACACCTAAAACCCACCCCAATAGAAAAATTAACCAATCAATAACACCAACACATGCAAAAAAACTACTGTACCAATTTGAATAGCATCCCCTACCTCGATCCTTAATTTTCATTGAGGAGGAATCTATAGATCCATTATATGTCCTCATCCACATCTATGTGCTCCTTATATCCTCCCTGGTCCCTTAGGTCTACTCATTTTAACTCAGCAACCTCTCACCTCTCAATAATTAAAGTTAACACTATTCTCGATTGCTAGGTGTTAAAAGCCAGAAATACATATTTAAAAGTGAAAATGAGCAAAATGACTTTCAAAATTACTTTTAACTACCAATATTTTAGGGTTTTCACCCTGGCCATTAATGATTAGGGTGACCACCATAGGTCACCCTTGGGGACCCTAACCATTGATGATCAGGTGACTCACTTTTTTACTCTTACCTAAATCAGACCCTTTTTTTATCAAGATCAAATTAACAACACACCCATGGAGATTACCTTCTCCACCCACCTTGACCACCTCATCACCTCATCATTGGTCCATTTTGGCCTAACTCACATGCATTTTGTGACCATAGTGATAATATTGCCATGTTGACACTTTTATGCTTACACTACCCCACGTTTGCCTGACTTACTTGTGTCTTCTTGGGATAAATTTCTAGTTCAGATACCCACAACACTTGACCTATTTTTGTTTTCACTGAGAGTATTTCCTACCTTTTATACCCACTAAAACATAGACATCAATTACAAGACTTATGAGTGTACCCAACTGCCACACCTAATTGTGGTCACACAGTCTACTTGTCACTTGTCTTTCTAGCATTGATATTTATTTTTACCAATTATGGAAACCTTGTCAATGCATGATCTTAGCTATCACACTTTTTTTCATAATTTATGTGCTTTTTTGTGATTCAATTCCTAACCTATCATCCACCTTATCAAATGTACACTTGATTCTATTTTACCTCATCAACTCCTAGTTTAAGGGGGAACACCTCCTCCCATACTCAGGGCAATCAAACCTTTGAGTAATAATAAATTTTTGTTTTCAATCTTGTTTATTCAAGGCCATATAGAAAAGGGTCAAAATGTAGACATCAAAAATTTGCATATTATGATTCTGAATGTTGAAATTCCTTAGGACCCCCTTGGGACCAATTTGACCTTTCGACCCCTAATTGAGCCTAACCCATGGTCATTTTTACTGACTGACTTAACCCACCTTTTTCCCACTTATTTACCTTCACCCTCAATCACCAATGATTAAGATGACCATCAATTGTCAATTTGATCATAGATAATTAGGGTGTACCTCTTTAACCAATAATATACAAGCCACCTACCTTGATTTTATAAAATAGCTCATCTAAATTTGTGTGCAATCCATTACATGTGTGAGTTAAAATTAGAAGGCCTAGTTAACATCTTGTTACAACTCTCTTTCCTTGCCTATAAGAGAGGAGTAGGGAAGTGAGATCCATCTACATTTTTTATGAAGATCTTATGCATCTAGAGTTACTTTATTTTATAGGTCAATCATCATCAATAATTCATTGATCCAACCACCCCATAAAAGAGCCAACTTATCATCACCACTCTGCCAAAGAATCAAGTATAATTATTCTATTAGAATCACATTAGACTCCACTAATGAGTCAACCACTTCAAACACACACTCGATCAGCCTTCTACAAGATAAGTATTTATTTTCCAATATTCAATTACTTTATTTACCTTTTGCACTCAGCCCATCACTAACCCATCTCTTAGAATCCAACTTTGTGATCCCATCAATTTGACCATTTACCAACCTAGACCTACACATAGTAATCATAAATGGTTATCTCAATTGATAATGGTTTACCCAACTACATATAATCATCTTGACTACCAATAGTCACCTTAGCCATTGATAATCATCCAAATAAAAAATGATCACTGTGGAAGGAAATACCAACAAGCTATTTCCACCTACCTATCCCCAACCTAATCTAATTTTCTATGTCCTTACCTATTCATAGACCCCTGCCTAATTTTTTATATAAACCTAATCTATTTAGCACTAGTATTGACTTGCTTATCACTATATTAGTCATTTATAGTCCATTTCTTTAGAAAGCATTTCTTGTTTTCAATTTCAGTATCTTTTAATTATTGATGTAAGTATTTTATCATTCTATTTATAAAATCAATTGTTTAAAAACATATGGATTAATAATCCCTAAAGAAGCTCTTGCTTCTAGGATTTAGTTAGCACTAGGTAATCCACTTAGCTATCTATCTAACCAGCCATTTGCTTTAGTGTTATTGTATTTGTAGGTTATCCTCCCAAGCCAAAGAGGAGTTATTCACAATAATCTAATTCAACATACACATAATAATATAGGTTTTTCAACCATACCCATATTTAGTTTCTTCTTCTTCCCTTCTTAAAATATAAGCTAAAATTCTCTGAAATAAATACCGTTGTCCCAATATTTATAAAGAAAAGAACATACAAAAGGAGATGTACCACAATTAAATCATACCCATTTTGAAGCCAGGAAAAATTTTGATTACAGAGGTGTAGCCCAAAGTATAATTTCTCTTGAGTATATCCACATTCCTACCCTTAAAGACTATTAGATTGATTGTAAAGATGAATTTGATGTGAGGAGAAGGAACAATATTAGGTTAACTATTAAAAACATTGTACTTTTGATTTAGCTACAATTCTAGAAGATATGAATGATGATGGAATTGTAGCTAGTGATGCCTATCATACAATAGGGGGAGACAATGCCCTGATTCTAGAAATTATTTTTGGCAAAAATCAAGTTAAGACTATTACACACAAAAATTTAAATGTTCTAGCCATGACTTTTACATGGATTCTCAACAAAGGTTATTGTATGAAGGAGATGATGAAAGAAACTATCATGTAAGGCAAAAAAAGAAAGAAATATTACAAGGAGAGAGAAACCAAATACCAAATTATTGAAATTATTTTTGGTAAAAATCAAGTTAAGACTATTACACACAGAACTTTAAATGTTCTAACCATGACTTTTACATGGATTCTCAACAAAGGTTATTGTATGAAGGAGATGATGAAATAAACTATCATGTAATGCAAAAAAGGAAAGAAATATTACAAGGAGAGAGCAACCAAATACCAAAGAAGTTGAAGTTAAATAAAAATATTGATGATATTTACTCTCTGGTAAAGGATAAAGAGCCAATTTAGCCAATTGTCTCCACACCTCCTTTGGTTTCTTCTACTGTTACCACTACTCATGCTATTCCACTTCCACTACACCTACCATAGATCCATCGGTACTTATGCCACCTACAAAGTCTCATGGTATCAAGACTTCTAAGAAACCCATTCAGAAGGAAACTAATGTTCCTCCTCTTCCTCCATCGTATCCACCTAATTATCCACTTTTACCTCCTTTGGAATATCAACCTACCACTGAAAATGAGCTAGAATAAATAATTTCTAAAAAAGTAACCCCATCTCAAGAGGCACCACAAAAAAAGCAAAAAGAAGTAATTGAAATTGATAAGGAGGTTACAAAGGTAGAAAAAGAGTTGGAAAAGTGGGAAGATAAGGTAGCAGAGGTGGATGAAGTTAGAGAGGTAGTTTCAGAGAAAGTGGCATAGAAAGCAAAGGATAAGGAAACAGTGATAGAGAAAGTGAAAGAGAAAGAAAAGGAAATAGAACTAGGAAAATATAAAATGTAAGAATTAAAGAAAGAGAAGGAATTAGAGAAGGGAAAATATAAACATATTGCTCCAAATATGGTTTAAAACATTCTAGATTCATAGGAAGTTGCTTCTCAAGAACTAGTGGTAAGGAATAACCAGCAATAGATGGTGATTCATACAAACACTTCCACTAGTACGAATTTATTTTCTTGGTTAGAAATGCAAACAAATCTCGAGTCTAGAGAAGTGATAAATCTAGAATAAATTTATTTATAGTTGTTGAAGAGTTTGGATAGAAAAGGAAAGAAGCCTAAGACTACTAAGGTAACTTTAAAATTGATAATTGAGCCTACAAGATAGAAATTTGTAGAGGTATCAGTCCCTCCATAAGGCATGAATAAAAGTGGAGTCATTGAAGGTGACTTAATATTTACAAAGATATCTCTTGGAGAATTTACCATAGAGGGCTTGAAATAGGATACACAAACCTTGATTGACATTCTTATTAAGAAGCTTGATTAGGAAAAGGCTGATAAGGCCAAGTTGAAAGAATAAAATTCCAAATTGTGTGAAATAATTGCTAAAGTTATAAAGTCTATTTCAAAACAATAAATTCTTTCAGGAGATTCAATTGGTCAGTAAGTAATAATTGAGGTGAAATAAACTGGAGATAAGGCTAAGGTCATTGATGAATGGATGGAGAAGATGTATCAAACTACCCAGAAGCTCTTTCCTAAATTCATAGGTATTCATGATGATACTGTAAATAAATTAGTAGAGATAAAGGTAGTAAGGAAGGAAATTGAGAATGAGAATGGAATTTTTGAGTTGCAGTAAGAGAGTCTACAAAGAATAAGTACTTTGAGTGAGAAAGTTTTGATCAAAGAGAAGATTGTTATTGAAGGAACAATAAAGAAAGTAAAACAAGAAGAATACCTCCTATCTTTTCACATGCATATTTTTGAAGCAATGTGTGAAGAAATGAATATTTTAGAAGAAGAAGCTTATAATAAAAAAGTGAATCTAGAATATTGTCTTTTTGGTATCATTAACATTTGGTCTGATAAAAATCTAAGGACATTTGAATAGTTATATTAGCATTTTAAGCAATTAATGGAAAAGGCCACAACTCCTTTTACAACTAAATATATAAAGGTGTTAATCAAATAAAATCAAGAGGC
The DNA here is from genome assembly GCA_037957365.1 of Torreya grandis. NCBI lineage: Eukaryota > Viridiplantae > Streptophyta > Pinopsida > Cupressales > Taxaceae > Torreya > Torreya grandis. Next base: position 1,383,104 of record JARHVA010001557.1, on the reverse strand, counting down.
TTGAACCAGGACTTGAAAAGGTGAAAGCTCATAACAAGAGATTGGAAAGATAAATGCTAAGATTTGAGACTAAAAGGCAATTACTTGTTAAAACAGATGATGCAGTAATACAACTCATGATGTCTCAACATATTAAATATGGAGAGAAGTGCAAAAGCAAAGTTGGTGAATTGGAATGATTTCAATATTTCTTCTACTTCTTATTTTTTTCTTACAACTTGTAATGTATTTAAGTAACTTTGATTTAATTAATTACTTATAAAAGTAAGTTGTTAAAAAAATGTAAGACTCAAGTAACTTGGCTAAACATAATTACTTAAAGTCATTTTTTAAAATCAAATTACTTAAGAAAAATTTGCATTGCATGCAAAGAGATTATTTTTATTTCAAACTATAAAACTAATAAGTGCTACATGTCATCAGTTGTTGCATGTCATAGAGCAGAGATTTTAAGAGGATGCCTCTAAATGGTTCCCAATTTTAGTGAAACACATGGTTTTTGAAGGAGTTATTTCCTATTTGATTTTGACATCTATTTTTGTATAAATATAAGTGCAGACCTGCGTGCCTAAGAATGATGGTAATTTCTACATAGCAATTGTAAGTAAAATAATAGAATTTAAGTAATCAAAAACTTTGTGTTTAGATTTTTGAGTTTTTATTTTGTATGAAATTGGTTCAAAGTGAATGAGAAAGAATTTTTCTATGGAACTTTACATCTCAAGAGATAATTTGGTGTATTTGTGAAGATTAAATGATAAACTTTGTGTTATCTTTAAATCTGAGTGTGAATTCTAGTCTTTCTTAGTCATTTGCTGAAAATATTATCATCTTTTGAATTTTTATTTACTTTTACAAATTCAATAAGATCTATAAAATTGCTTAGTTTGAAGTACAACTTCTCTCTTCTCGCATGTTCTAGTTTTCCATTCTTAATTTCCCAAAATTTCTTTACACATTCTCTGAAACAACTACTTATTGAAAAATCACCTTGTTATGGTTCATAAAATCTATGATTAAAGTAATACCCCCATAAATAAGACAAATTGTACATAATCTATATAATTTATGAATAACTGATAGTTATGAATAATTAGAAGCAAATAGACATAAGCATATAGGAGATTCATAGTTAAATGAAGGGGATTTAATCCCATGACTATGTAATGTACCTAGAGGGGTATAATAGGATAGAGAATAATCCCACATGCATTATCATATGGAGAGAGATAGATAATAAATATTATAATTATAGGGTTATATGGTGTTATAGGGTATTGAAGAGTTAATTGTAATTGAGCTCAGCTCAAAGGAGGTAGCCCCCTCGAAGTGGCTTGTGATACAAAGTTGCTCTTTCCACAAAAAGAATTGGTATTTTTAATTTAATTTTGGTCAATATATGAGTTGATTCAGCTATTTAGTCTTGGTGAGAGTAATATGTCTCTAACATTGGTATCACAACACTTTCTAGGGCAACATTTGTTTTTTGTTACAATAAAATTTGAGGTATTTTTTTAGTGAGTGTTTCTATTACAAATATATTTTGGAGCTTCATGGAAAAAATTTAATTTCTCCATTACATATTAGGGTTTTTTCAACAATTATATCTACATCTCTATCTCTTGTTTCAGTTAAAATTCGAAGCCCAAATCAGTCATTTTCAAGTCTTGATTTTGATTTTTTCTCATAAAAAACTTGACTAGTTTTTGTTAAACTTCTCTCAGACTATAATAGATCACATCAAACCATTTATGGGTTTTGTGCACCTTATTTCCATATTTTTTTAACAATTTAAATTTTTAAATTTCTTTAATTATTGTAGAAGTTATATTAGTTTTAGTAACTTCTTATATTATAAAAAAATTAAAAATAAAATAAAATAAATCACATAATCAAAAAAACATATCATATTGTAAGGATGAATTTTAGGTTGAAACCAACATCCAATATTATATTTCTCATGGGGTTTCCCATTATCTTAGGAAATAATCTCACTGGTGTATTGACTCAGCTTTGACAAACCGACACAATATAGGAATATCAGACTGAGTTTAAGACATTAACCAATGGTACCTCTACTACATTGTACATTCGATGCTTTATCAATAGATTTAAAGATAAAATTCAAATAGAGGTTCACACGTGGCACCCTTGGATAATTATGGAAGTGGTGGGTTTAGCCAAAGTCATGGAAGATTGCATCAACTGGCAACATCTCCAAACAACGCTCTATATCACAAAAGCACCAAAGCAAGCACTACAAGTTCTCAAGCACTCTTCCAATAAATCCATTCAGGTAGCCACCATGCTTGAGTAGATCTAAGATGATCCCAAGATTGACACTCACTGATCCCAAATAGGTAATCAAGGCTCTACCTACCTCAAGAAATAATGCTAAAGGGGATGACATGTACCCTCAGTTGGTTCACAAGAATAACTATTTTGTTCACCCATGTTCTAGATTTGAGGTGATCATCATTGAGGTTAAAATTTCATTATTCGACTCTCACTAATAGATTCCATTTAGGGTTATTTCACTCATCCATCTTTATACACATCCACCTTCTATTTCAATGATTTTGTTTGCCTTATTATTGTACATGCTCCTATCACAACATAGACAAAAGAAGTGGAAGTAGAAATTGATACATGGTAAAGCTTTCATTTGGTCTTTAAAGTATTTTTGGTCTGGCATTTATTTTTCCCTCATCCTATTTCTTATCATGTTTCAAGGGTAAAACATATTTAATGGGGATGGAATGTAATGCACCTAGAGGGGTGTAATAGGATAGGGATTAATCCCACATGCATTAGCATATGGAGAGAGATAGATAAAAAATAGTATAATTATAGGGGTATATGGTGTTATAGAGTATTGAAGAGTTAATTATAATTGAGCTCAACTCAAAGGAGGTAGTTCCCTCAAAGTGGCCCGTGATATAGAGTTATTCCTTCCAAAAAAGGAATTGGTGTTTGTAATCTACATTTTGGTCAATATAGGAGTTGATTCAGCTATTTAGTCCTAGTGAGAGTAACAGGTCTCTAACAGACTACCTAGCTACTTTTGTTAGCCTACAAAATATCTAACCAATATAATGCTTGTATAATTTTTTTCCAAACTTTGTGAATTTTGTGATGTAAAAATCTATATTTCTTTTATCACTTATATGTGTTGATGTTTATTTTTTGTGGGTAATGATGGTAGATTTAAAATTCAAGAGTGAAGAAAAAAATGGGGCATTTGATTCTAGTTGAAAGTTTTTTTAACTTTCATTAAGCTTATGATCCATTTTTAGGTTGTATGGTAGATATAAAATAAAATTAATTATGATACATAATGAAATTAGATGGATTTACTTTCATTATATTTATTGATACACTTTAGTACATTAGATATCAAACTAAATACATTTTATTTTTTTACAATTTCCTAATGTTTCCTTTTGATTAAAGCCAATATTTGATGTTCCCTCCATCAATGATTCTACTTGTCTTCCTAACATATGTAGACTTAAATCATCTTGGTTTAAACTTAATGTTCCATTTATAGCCTATTGAGCCATTTTATGAATTCGCATTCACATTTGTTGTTTGACCTATAACACCTTCAACATTGTAGTGGTTGTTCTTATTTATTCACATCTTCATCGACAACTTTAAGAAATTTGACTCATTTGTTTATCATTGTTGCATCAAAGGTTATAAAATTGATATGTTACCTTAATTCCCATATTTTCCCATATTCCCTATGCCTTCTATCATGTTGTTTATTTTGCTCCTTTTATTTACCTTGGTTATATCTTCTACCACACCTTTTGGATTTTGATTCCCTTTATAATTACTGATGTCCCCTTTTGATTGAGGCCAAGATTTGGTGTTCTCTCCCGTACTCATTCTACTTAGCTTTCTTTTATTATTGCAGTGGGTTTCCCTTCTTCATAACCTCTTTATCAATGACTTAAGGATATTTCATTTATGTAGTCCTCATTGTTTCAAGTGGTCATCTTATTTTTTGTATTCCTCATTGTGACTATAACAATTAAAAAATTATATAGTTAATTGAAAATAGAATGGAAAACATATCAAAATTAGGTACTAGGAAAAATAATTGTAATGTTGAATATGTGAATAAATAAGACAACAACATGATATCACAACCATGTATGTAAATCAAAGTGACATGATTTCAAGACGGATTTTTTTGATACATCTGAGTCTATATTTACTGGTATGTTAATGTAATTCTTAATTTTGATATAAATACATTAAAATTTACTAGTATGTAAATGGAAACATTCATGTCTTCTATCCACATACCAAGAAATATTTAGTCTTGTGGACACACCTATCTTTCAACATGGCCCTTTGTTCTATATTAATGACACATATTGTTTTTGATCCTACCTTACTTATCAAAATTATAAGCCAATGATACAATAATGTGTTCCTTAAAAAAATATTATTGGTTAAAATTTTAAACCAGGGATTTTAAGTCTATGTTCACAAGTGTGGCCCCCATATTGGATGAAGGAGATAGTAAAAAAACTTGGCCTCACATCTTCAATCATTATGTGTGAATCATAAAAATCACACAACATGAAATGAGAAAATAATTTGGTTTGATACAAAAATAATTAAATTCCTTGATATGTGAATGATAACCTCAATTTTGATAAAAAGATAATAAATTTTACTACTATGTGAATAAAAGCATTCATGGCTTCCATCCACATACCATAAATTGTTAAGTATTACATCCACATAAAAATGAAGTTGAATACAAAGATAATAACATTTATTGGTATCTGAATGAAAACCTCGAGTGCTTCCATTATAATAGAAAAAAATCTTGAATCAAATGTGAATGAAAACATGGGTTCAAGTATGGGAAAAATTTCATCCCTCTAACATGGTTATCAATTTGAATATGGCATGCATGGTGACATTAACATGCCACATTAATGAAGAAAATGGATAACAATTATTTTTTGGGCTTATCAAATGTACTGGTGAGAACATTTCCTTGTTCACTAAAATAAGCAATCAAAGTCACCCTATAATAAAAGAGTTTGTAAAGAATATCCACTATTATAGGTTGATTTTGAATGTTATTGGTAGTGAATGAAAACCTTTTTTGTCTTCCATAAACATACCAATGTTATGTCAGATCAGGACGAAAAGTGGCCAACATTGTGGGTTCACCTATGGGTAATGTTTCATCCCTCCAAAATAGAAATTCACTACATATTAATGAGACAATAATCTTATAACATGGCCATATAATTCAGAGCACTATATTGATTGATACAAAAAGAATAAAATTTACCATCCTATGAATGAAAACAAATAAAGCACAAAATAAATGCTAATTATGAGAGAAAGAATGAATCATGGGTTCATTTTGATGGGAATTACTTGATGAATAAGCACTCCAACAAACCTATAGGCATTCCCTCAAAATAATATATCATTGATATCCTTACATTATTCTTGAATCAACTCATTATCAAATATAATATGAGATCCTCCTTTGCATAAGTAGTCAGTTGGGACATCGCAAGCCATGACTCTACCACTATAATTATATGAAAGGATGAAATACTTCATGGATAGGTACATGGTTAAAACATAAGTTATCCAAACATTCACATTTTCTATGTTATTAAATGCAAACACTATTCCTTTTTCTTTGTCTAAGCTTTATTCTACTCTCTTATGTTATTATCCTCTTCAATTCTTCCACTAACAAACTTTATAATCATTTAAAAGTGGGTGAGGCCCCTAATAAAACACTCTTTACTATATATATATATATATATATATATATATATATATATATATATTGTAGTAATATATTATTATATAATAATATTTTATATACTATAGTAATAATATGTTACTACAATATATATATATATATATATATATGTATATATATGTATGTATATATATGTATATATACATATATATATATATATATACATACATATATATACATATATATATATATATATACATACATATATATATATACATACATACATATATATATATATATATATACACATACATACATATATACATACATACATATATATATGTATATATACATATATATATATATATACATATATATATATATATATATATACATATATATATACATATACATATATATATACATATATACATATATATATATATATATATATATATATGTATATATATATGTATGTATATATATATATATATGTATGTATATATATATATATATATACATATATATATATATATATACATATATATATATATACATATATATATATATATACATATATATATATATATATATATATATACATATATATATTGTAGTAACATATTATTACTATAGTATATAAAATATTATTATTATTCAAATGCATATCTAATTATTGTTTCTCAACAATTCATGTACAAAAAGTGAGACAAGGTTGGTAGTCATGGGTTTTGGGTGAGGTATGCCTATGGATTTACACTCTTTCATTTTACAAAAATAGAATATTACATCCATTTTGACATAACTTACACTATAAAGTATGGTAGTTGTAACCTTCATAGAGGAATCTATAACAACTGGGGTGATGTCTAATTTGAGATACATCATACCGCATAGCTCTTGGAGAAAGTATATAGAAACTAGTGGCGATTCGAACCTAGATCTTATAGACTACCCAAACTTGGTAATGCTTGTCATCATGGTGGAAATTTTACCTTTCCTACATTCACCAAATAAAGAGAAATGTGCACTATTTCTAGGTATACAATGGCTTCTATTAGTGATATTGAGAATGAGAATAGAAAAAGATTAGAAATATATGTATCCATATCTATTTGCATATGCCATCCTACCTTGGTTGATTAGATTATATAGAAGGTATCTTTAATTTTATAAGACTTCCATTTTTTTCTAGTTAATTTAGAGTTTTTTAATTATGTTTTATATAGTTAAAGTAGTTATAATTTCATCTAATTAGTTTTAGGCTTGTCTAAATTGATATATGGTGCATTCTCTACATTTTTAAATGAGTCATTTGATAACTGACCCTTATTTTAATTTAGATGACATATATTTCAATTATGTATTAGGTAATTGAACCATTTTGATGGAAACTACAGATTTCATTTAGAGAGGTTTCATGTCACTAAACTTTGCATGTGCATTTTCTCATGCTTCTTCAAGCCCATAAATGAAATATCCTATCATCGCCCCTCACCATCATTGCCCATTTCACCTTGAAATATTCACCACTTTCACATTATGCATGGAATTTCCATTCCCCACCATTTCACCATTTCACAAGCTCATCTTGAAAAAAAATGTCTCCTCCATGCACATCTCATTGCCACATCATATGAAGAAACACAAAACCTCATTTTCCACCATCACTTCCACCAAAAATATAAGATTATTAATGCATAACCCTTTATGCATAAAAGGATAGATTAGGTCAATGGTCATTGGTTTTGAGTGAGGTATGACTACTGATTTATAGTATTTTACTTTACAAAACCATACTTTATTGAAATAGAAAATTACATCCCTTCTAGCGTAACTTGCACCTTTAGGGCAACTGCTAGTAATATGTATAAAAAAAATTTCTTTAGAATTATTTGTCTCTTGTTCTAACATAATGGATCATCATAATGGGTTTTTTAATTTGGTATGCAAAGGGGTTTTTTACTTTGATATGTAATGGATTTTAGTAATTATCATTTTCACTTACACCTACACAAGCATTATGCATGACACTATCACCACGGCCATGCACTTGCCATCTCATTCCTCCTCTTACACTTGACATATTCCTTTGAAACATAGACTACCATTCTTTTGCTCTCAACCATTACATCTTCACTCATTCCCTTAAACATTCATTTTGATAACCATCTTGATAGGTGTGATCATAGAGATAAAATATATATTTACATAATCATGACAAACACACATTCCAAATGTCTTCCTTCCCACCATCAAAAATCTAAACATTGAATATGGTTACCATCAAGAAATCTCTATATATTTTGATTATCAAAAAAATATGGGTGAAATATCTTTACATCCCTTTATATCTAATGCCACAAACCATGTAAATTATTGTATCCATCCCACATATGTGTGATCATACACTCATCATTTCACAAAATCATCTTCTTCACATTCAATGAATAAACCTACTCACAATTTGTTTCCCATCCTTCACTCATAAAATAATTATTGATTTCCTTTTTAGTATGCTTATTGCACATTAAAATATAATTTATAATTTTGTATTCTTATAGATTTTAATAAAATTAAGTTATTTGTTCTCAACATCAACTCCCTCTATTGTCTATGAGATTCCTTTTAGGTGATTTAATAAAGTGATATTCTGTACCTTACACTGTGAGAACACCCTAACATATGATCAAAATTTAACCACTATAGTTTTCCTCCAACTTTCATATCCCATGTGGAATGTAATATCTTAGAGATATGAGTTAAATTTGATAGTCATTCATCTGTATTATGCTATAATTCCAAAATGTAAGTCACCTTCACTTTTTGACTAAATGTCAAACCTTTGAATCTATGCTACACACAAGTCTTAGTTATTAGTGATATAATTTGAAAAAAGAGAGTGCTAATAATCACATTTATAAATTTAAATGGGCCAAGGTATGCTCACTTTTTCAATGGTTAGGGCATACAAAAAAATTGATTTGAATGATCTTGATCATCAGCTTTAAGGTTTCAAAATTTTGGCTCACTTTTCCAAAATTATGTATAGATATCTTGAATTTTTCAAAACATTAGTATGATAACAACACCTATGAATATGAGGGGTGAATCGTAGAAGCAAGATCCCAAAAAATGTGATGACTGGAAGGCTAGAGAGGATGTATGGAAGATTCTACAGAAAGGGAAGGTGGTCAGTTATATGGAGCGTTTGCATGGCTTTAAACCCCATGTCACTACCGCCTTCTTTAAAAATTGGGTTGATGACAGAGTTACTCTCCATAGAGTCACTATGAAGCTTATTGAGGACTTCATTGTCGAGGTCATGGGGCTTCCCATGGGTGGTATTAAGTTCTCAAAATAGACCAGTATCTCCAATGCAGCCTACAAAATTTTTTTGAAGATGGATGCAGAGGAGAAGCAACTGGAAAAGAATGGAGACTTCTTTGATGTGGAACAGATAAAAGGAATTTGGTGAGATGTGCTATGCTATATCTGTGAGTAATTTATCCTTGATGGTAGGAAAAAAAGAGTTCACAAATTTCATTTTGTTTTTCTCAACCACTTTAGGCACAAGGATAGAATTTCTTTCCCTTTCTATTTGTGTTTTTCGTTGCTTCAAAGCTTGTATGCCCATAGGAAGAAGGAGTCTCACCCTATTTTACATGAAGGTCTAATACTTCTCATAGAGGTTTTTTATAAAAATAAATCCATAGCTTTGACTCCTTCTTTTGACAAACATAAGGGTTCCAAAAGGTGTAAGAAGGATGAGAATGCTAAAGGGATAGAAAAGGCAAAACCAAAACCCTCTAATTCTCAAAAACAAATTGTAGAAGAGGATTTTGAGTTGGAGAGTACTGAAAGATCTGAGAAGGATGTCCTGAAGGAAGAGGAAGGGATAGATGTTGGGGAGTTTAGCTCCAATTTGGACAGATATCTAGAAACTAAAGGAAAAATTGAGAAAGGGAATGAAGAGGATACAATTGAGGGAAACTCAGAACAAAGCAATTCTGACAATGAGGGTAATCAGACTATGTTTGAGGAAGGTGTTAAAGACAAAGATATCTTAAATGATGATCTAGTTTCTATGAGAGAGGAAGATCATATGGTTTTAGATTCTACTCTTGCTATGGAGATTGGGGGATAAGAAAAGGAGGACCCTGTTAAGCATGAAGACCCTGTTGAGACTAGAGAGGAAGAACTGATGGATAGGGAGGAACAAATTGAAAAGGTTGATTCCCCTCCACATGAGATTGTAGAAGACATTTGTGACTCTCCACAAAGGGAAACCAAGCTTTCCTTCTTGCATTCTACCAAGTTCAAAGCTGACTCTATTCTCCAAGTTGGTTCTTGGATCTATAATGAAATAATGGGGCTGAAGAAGAAAGTGGAAACAATGCAACACAATCAGGATGTTGATCAGACCATAATCAACCACTTGGAGGAGCAAATGAGAGATATCCCAAAAAAACTTAAAGATTATGAGCATAATCTTAGAATTCTCATCAAGGAAAGTAGAACAAAGATGGAGTAGGTAACATCAAGCATCTGTGTTGCTGCAGCTAGCCTTGGTAAAAGAGTAAATGAAGAAACAATATCCTTGGAGGGTCTAAGTAAGAGGACAAGGCAGAGTTTGAGGAAGAAAGCCTTGCAAGCTGCTGCTACTTCAGCTGCTAACTCCATCCAGGATACTGCTATGATTGGAAAGGAGGCTATTAAGATGATCATGGAATTGCAATAGAAGCCTTGGGTCTTCTTTGCTAGTTTTGTTCCTGTTCAGGTCCTTATTGCTGGTTGTTGTAATTAATTCTTATTTTTGGTCCTATTTTTTGGTTCTTGGTCTAAAACTTTATTTGAGGTTCTAGGTCCTTGTAAAACCTGGGTACTTTTATTGAACTATGTTTGTGGTTTTAGGTCCCTGTAAAACTTCATTTTGATGCTGCTCTTCAGTAGGTTTCAGGACTACTTTTCCTGGTGATTGTTAATGCTTTATCTTTTTTGTCACTGTTAAAGGGTTTTAGGGTCCCTTCAAAACTTGCTTTTATTTTAATCTAAAACAACACCCATGGATATATTCATCCCTCAAATCTATTAAGTCTCTAATATGTTTAAGGTTTTAAATAAATTTAGAATTTAACATTCCAATTATAATGCATCTTTAATAAAGAGTTTAGTGAATGTAGGCCTAGTCTTATATGACCTTTTACGTTATAATAAATATTTGAAAAATAAATAAATGTTTGATATTTGTTTTAATTCTATTTTAATATTTACAATAAGGACCATGAAATGGTTTTAATATCTGTGTTTAGCTAAGAAAGTATTTAGTTGTGAAATAGTTTTGGTTATAATTTGAAGTAGGTTGTGTAATTGTTTTTTGTCATATAAAATTGTAATAATGTCAATAAAATTAGTTATTATAACAAATGGTTCTAATGAAATTTACTATAATTTTATGCAAGTAATAAAATATCTTAATACGTAAAATTTATAATTTAATGCCTATAATTAATATATAGAATATTATAAATTATAATAATAATTGATATAAATATATTATAATTAGTAATATATAATATAATATATTACATGTAGTATTATAAATTTATATTATTTGTTAAATAAGATAATATTAATTATTATATAAAGATTCTATAGCATATATAAATACTATTTATATAATATATATGCTAATATAGTTTTAAATTGTGAAAAAAATATAATTGCCAAAAATAGTTAATTAGAAAAAATGAAGGTGAATCATATATCTTTGTACAAAGAATCATATTGGTCCCATATAAATAGCTTAAAGCTCAAATGACATTCCATAAATGCATCATATGATTTGACATGGCAACATAGCTTAATAATGTGGCACCATATGGTTTGACATTGAACATATTTGATCTATGATTTGTTGTCTTTGGCTCATCATCCTTTGGTTATAGTAGTATTGGTTGTGCACTTTTAGTTTATAATTGACCTCCAAATGTAAAATTTCATTCTATAAATAACAAAAGGCTTGTTTAATTTGTACCTAGGCTCTTCCAAAGTTATTTAGTTTGATTACCTCATGATTTGGACATCCTTTACCAATTTTGAGATGTTATCTCACCTATACAATCCCAAGCTCAATGCTTAGAACATCGAGGCCCATTTATTCTTATCGAGCTACTACTTTGGATCTTTATGTGATCAGGGTTTGTGCTTTATCTATGTATTCTTGGGTGCCTTCATGTTACTTTGTACACAGTTACTAGGATGCATTATGTTGAGCTCAGGATCCTTATGGTCAACTTCACTTCATTGCCTTCATTAAGAGAATTTAATTATATTTCCTTCTTCAAAGTCAAGCTCACTCTAACAACTCATCGAGATCATCTGTGAGTCATATTTGAGGTTAATCGCTTTGCATTTTATACCACATCGACTATGCCATTTGGTGAAAAGGTTTTATCGGCATCAAATTCTACACCCTTGGATCATTTACTCATTCCTTATAATTTTATGCAATATGGAGTCATCTCTCATGTTTGTGGGAACTTGTAAGAGAGATGAATCTCTAGTATTATGAGGGCTAGCTCCCTTGATATGTTCTTTGAAGCTCTCTTTCTAACCTAGTACATTGAACATGAAAAGGGAATAAGGAAAAAAAAATAATAATAATAAGAAGGTGATGCGCCAATACATAATTTACTCACACTTGACTAAAATCACTACTTAAAGAACAACAAGATGCTTCTCACACAAAACTCATAACTTAGGATCCATTGTTACATCAATATTCCATATGCTAGATTCGAGAAGGTATGTGATTCTTAGGAAGGGGATGAATGATTAAAAAGAGGGATATAGTCATGGAACACTTCTAGGAAATATCCACACTTAGAAAATAATACTAAAATAATCTCCTTTTTGCAAAGTGATAGACCATCAAGAGTACAAGCTAGAAAAGATAGTGTTTCACTAGACTATACTAACAAGATTCAAGTCATTACTCAATCCTATAGCATATGAATGGAAATGAAACTTGTGTATTTCTTCAAGAGTTGTTTGAGTACAAATTTGGCTAGAGTTTCCCCATCAACCAATTGAGTCTGCTTCAACAAGCCAAAAGAATGCATATATATAACTTTGAGAGAGGAATCAAGCAAAGGGAGTCCAAATGTCACTTAGACATGTGTCTATCTGATAGAATCAGTTAAAATTTTTGTGAAGGAGGGGTGGGTTGAAATATTCCACATCATATATGTATACTTATCCAAAATAAGTCATAAGATAGTGAAAAGTGGCACAAAACCTGCAATCTTGGCAGAAGAAACTATCCTTATCATTTGCCTTCCAAAAATACATTTACCCCTACATATGGTTAGGTTTGATGGTTTGTCTAGGTAAGAGGGGTTATAAACTAGTCTAAACATGCATTAGATTGATCCCTATTCTTTTGGTCATGTAAAATCATTCCTAGCAGTTTCAAAAAGGCTCTTTTCCCTACACCTTATCCAATTAGCATTCAAAAAATCCCATTTTTGTAGAATAATCTATCAAAATATGGGCATGACACTTTTAAAATTTTCCCATATCATCAGTTTCAATAAAAAACCTTTAAAAGGTTCCCTTAATTGGTTTTCACCCCTTTCACCAAGTGTTCACTACCTAGCTCTCTGGACTGGTTGAAAGTGAAGGCCTAGTTAGGGAAATTTTAGGTTTATTTATGAGATTAGATAAATTTTATGATTTATCTAAAGATTAAATCTTCTACCCAAAGTTATTTTCACCTCCTAATTCATTTAGTAGCTCTCACACCACTCAAAATGGCCAAAATTCCCTTATTTCCCTCTAATCTGTATAATTCTATACAAAAAAACACATGTACAGGTCTTATAGTATTCCTTTACATCCTCTATGTGGTTTCATTGCCATCCCCTTTCATTTAAATTCTCTTACAACAAGATTTTCCAAATCGGGTCCTTGTTAGGGTTTTACAAGGGTTTTGAGTGACTTGTATTCTTAACCTTTGTTCATAAAGGTATGATGTTGAAAATCTCTCAAAATTCCACTAAATGATACTCAATGACCTTCCCTAACATATAAAAATGGCTCAATTTCCCATGAAAATATGATGGGAGGTATGAGTATCCAAAGTTGACCTTTGAGTCATTTTTATGCTTCTCGTGAGGGTCTGAGCACTCTTAAGGCTAAAAATGGCTTCTTATGGGGTTATTTTGCCAACCAAAAAGCTGTAACATATCTATATTTACCCCAAAAACACTATAAAACACATTTAATTGATCACCAAAGGCCTAAAAAGGAGATGACCCCTGGTTTGGGATAAGGCTTACACTTTGCCAATGAGCCAGTTTGCATTTTTGGGCTATATGACCCTTAATCTGAACTTAACATGCATTAAAATATATTTAACACATAATTATAATTAATTATAATTAATTCAATTCACTATAATTTTTGGATAATCCTAGGAATTGGAGTGACCTTGCATTAGGGGCTAGGTTTGCATGCTTCCTTGACATGCCTGCCATTAGACTTCCTTGTCCAAACCACCATATTGCCATTAAAAAATTAAAATATAGTTTATCATATTACTTAATGTGTCCCCAAACTATCCAAACCTCCTTTACTGGTCAAAATAATTACAATCTCTCCATTCTTCACTTTTCCCAAAACCTATCACTCTTGTGTATGAAGGGACTGACCTACCTCTAAGACAAAATAAAGGGTACTAGGCCTGCTTGGATGAGAAAAGTGAATATTTTTTGAGATAAAAAATTTCCTTCTTATCAATTTTAATGAAGGGTTTTTTCATATTCTTTTTATAAGGAGTCTAACCATCTCAACTTTGTCAAAAAGGGGTCAAAAACCCTATTTTTGCATGTTTTTTGCTCAAATATCCATGTAGCTAATACATCCTCAAAATTTTATTGATTAAATTTTGATAAAAAATTATTATAAATTTCATTTCAATCTCATGGATCTTTATTAATCATATATATCTTTTTTCTAATGAGAAACCCTTGTTTTCCCTTTGTTCTAAGGTCTCCAAGCCTGCATGTACAGATTGAGACAAATCTTGTATAGGTGAAAAGGTAATTAGGCATGTTAGAATTATAAGAATGAAACCTGATTAATTTTATTCTATGGAGTCATGTTTCACTATTTTTAACCTCCTCATACTTGTCTTCATGATTGGCATAAGGCCTATCCTTCACCCTTTCATTCTTGCCATTGCATGTAAGACTGAGACAACCTTTATTTGAGCACTTTAGGCTTTGGAAGATCATGGGAATGAATTTTAAAAATTTCATTTGATCTATATTAGAGGCTTAAACTTTCACTTTCCTTGTCTCAAATATTCAATCTCCTTATATGTTCCCATGACCTAACTATGTTCACACTTTCTTGCAGGACTGTAAGTACATGCTTTACCTTATCTGTAGGTTTCCAAGATAGGTATTTAGCCTAAAAAGTGTGTAAAATATTTTATTTGTATTATTATAATCATATTAAATCATTACACCCAATTTTATGCTTCATTTTATCACAAAATACCATTTTTTCTTGATTGAGACCAATTTCCCAATACCCCTAGCTGTAAGTGCATATTCCCAAGCCTATAGGTTAGTCAAGAGTTATCTGGAGCATGATAGGAGTGTATAAGGATTGAGACAAGATTTAATTTATATTTATATTATTCACACTATTACTATATCCTTCTTAGTATCCCTTAACAACATCTCTTTATGCTAATCATTGAAATATTTCCTTCACTATATACTCTGCCCTATGTATGAATAACAGATAGGCCCAAAAGGTCATTTGATATAGTCATCACCTCTCTCATGGACTAAGTGCTTGAAGTTGATTTTTATAGCCCTTGGAGTTTATTCCTCTTGTTATATATGGTCTAGAACTTCCTATGCATAGTATGAGTGTCATCCTTCTTACAAATCCTATAGACAACATGGTTAACTTTTAGTTGGTTTCTTGACAACTTGGAGGAGTTTAAAAACTCTCTTTCTTGTCCTTGTGACCTAAAAATTATCAAGTGAATTATTTATAGTTAAAAATACTAGGCCAAAAAATTATTGACATTTATACACCATTTGGTCATGATATTTACTATCCCAAAAAACCTTAAGGACCTTTGTTCGATCCATTTAAAGACTAAGAGACCAAAACTCAGTCACTTCCCTTGCTTAGCAATTTCATATTTTCCAATACTCTTAATGAGGAATCTAGGTCTAACATGGTGAAGTTAATATATAGAACTTAATAATGTATCTTTAAGAATACCTCATATTCCTCAATGCTTCCCTATCTCTTGTCCATGACCTCATGTAGGTTATAATGTGTTGAAGTGGGCAGTGAGGGAAAAATAGTGGAGAAGATGCATAGTTTAGGCCTCATAAGAAAACATATGCAACCAAACATATATTCATGACTTAAAAATATTTATCACACATCCAATTCCCTCATATTGGCATGGATAACTACCCAAAATTTTTTTTAGTTGCACTCTTTTTGAGAAGAAGGTAGTATATTGACCCAAAGTGGAAGACAAGTCTAGAGAAGACCTCCTTGCATTCCTGATGTCTTTTTTTTTTAAAAAAGGATGGGGAACCTAAAATAACACCTTGGATAGAATTTGGACACATCTTCAAAATATGAAATCATTATTCCAAAACAATAAAATGAATAAAAATGTAAATAGTGACCCCTTCTTTAGTGCAATTCCCTAAAAAGATGCTTGGACTCAAACTGATGGTTCATGAAGAAGAAGCCACCAAAACACAAGTTATTTTCATGTATTTGGATAAGACTCATATCACTATCCACCCTCAAGATAATTTCCTCCAACTCAAACTTTACGGTCCAAACTAAGTGCTTGAAGTTGACCATTGTTTGCTTGCCAAGACAAAATGAAGGAAAATAAGTTACAAATGATATTTATTTCATTATCCTTACAAAACAAGCATGTAAAATTATGTGGGGAGATGAAGAGTCACTCCAACACGTTTTTAGCTATAAGTGCACTTGAGAAGTCTGTATAAGTGCCCAAAGTGGCCTATTTTTAAAGAGAAACTCCCCTTTTCTGACCTTAACTACATCTTGGACTACCACCAACTTGCATTTGACATCCTTTGATCTTTTCCATGTTACAATATACCTTGATGACAAATTTGATAGCTTAGGAGTTCGTACAAGTCCTCCTCCTTAGCTCAAATATGGGCCCACAAGGCATTTTTGCATATTAAACATGATAAATGAAATTTTATGGTTTATAAAGATCCTAAATCACATTTAAAACCATATTAGGACTAGATAACCATATTTTATGCCTTTGACCAATTTTGACCTTATTTGACTAAGGTTGAGTTTTCATTGACTTGACTAACACAAGGAGGCTAGGCTTGGACCAAGGCTAGGCTAGGAATAAGTTTGAAAATAGACTAATAAGACACCCTATAGGACACATGAGGACCTACTTTAAAATTCCAAAAATAGTAAGGGTTGACCTAAATTTGACTTGGGTTCTAATTTAGTCAACATTCTTGGTGATTCCTAGGGGTGGCATGCTAGCTATGCCTAAGACCAGTAGCCTATCTTATCTATTGGGCCATGGAGTCTCTTTAGCACTCTTCTAACATTCAAAGTACTATTGAAAAACACACTAAGCCAAATAAAAAACACACACAACAAGGTACACTCAAAGGAAATACACATGTGTTCAACTAGAACACTTAGGGAACACAACAAAAGGAAAGCACACAAAATAAGGCACACTCAAAGGAAATTCACATGTGTTCAACTAAAACACTTAAGGAACACAACAAAAGGAAATCACACATCTAAGCTACTATGTACAAAAATGACCTCATAAGGACTAATATCATAACTTTAGATGTATCCCATTCATAGGGATAGGTAATTCTTCTCCATCCATCTTGGTTAGCTGAAAGGAGTTGTTTTGCTTGCACTTTATAATGATGTAAGGTCCACTCCACAAAGTATCAAATTTGGTGTGTCTACCTAGTTTGGCTCTGTCTTCATCTCATTTCAAGACTATGTCACCTTCTTTTAACATTCTAGTAATTGTTCTCTTGTCAAAATATTTCTTCATGAGCACTTGGTGGTATTCCATAGTTCAATGGGCATTGTCTCTTGCTTCTTGTAGTTTCATAAGTTTGATTAATATGACTTGCATTGGAGTATTCTCAAGTAGTTCTAGTTGTTATGCAAGTTCTAGAGCAGGTAGTTATTTGGAGATAGATAATCTAGCTTCCCTTCCATAGATAAGCACAAAGGGAGAATTTCCAATTAACCTCTTAAGAGTAATCCTATCAACCCATATGGCTGTCTTCAATTTGGTTGTGCCATGCTCTTCGATTGTTTTCCAAGGTCCTCTTGATAATCTTGATAATATATTTTTTTAAGTTGAATCAGCTAATCAATTACCTTGGGGGTAATAATTGGATGAAGTACTCAAGTAAACTCCATTCTTGTTTGCCCAATCAAAAGTCTTGGCATTCATGAAAGCTAGTGCATTATCATAAATGATAGTGTAAGGAACTCCAAACCTTGTCAGTATGCTCTCATAGAACTCCAAGATAGCATTTTTAGTTGCCTCTTTTAATGATATATCCTCTACCCACCTTGTGAAATAATCTATTATAGTCAATATCCATTTATGTCTAGTACTAGAGGGATAGTTGATCACACCAATGAAATCAAGACCCCATTGCATGAAGGGCTGGTCTACTTAGATGGGATTCAATGGAAGGGCTAAAAACTTTTATTTTCTGACAAATAAGGCACATTGGGGACATCTCTTAACCCAAGAGTAATAATCTTTGAAGAGGCTAGGCCAATAGTACCTAGCCCTCACTATCTTTGTAGCTATTGTTTTTAGGGATAAGTGACCTCCATCCACACCATTATGAAACTTTTCAAGCAAGATGCCAAACTGATCATTGTCAACACACCTTAGTATCACACCATTCACATCCTTCTTTAATAGAATACCATCTACAAGGCAATAAGGAATGGTTTGAAATCTAAAATACCTTCTTTTTGACTTTTTAAAATGATTAGGACACTCACCATTTTTAATGAAACCAATGATGTTTGTGTCTAACCTTAGATTGATGTGTGGCCAACTGATTGGGGGTGAGTTTGATTGACCAAGATTTCTTCCTTTATCTCTTAAAGATCTGAGTCTAGATGTTCACACAACCCCTTACCTTCTACCAATATTGTCACCTTGATATCAACATCATATTCCATTACCTTTGTAATCCACCCAGCTCTCTTCTCATTGAGGTATTTACTTAAGAGGAACTCTTTGGTGCTAGGATGGGAGACCATGACATATATCTTATTATTTGAAACCATGTGCCTAAAAATTTTCAAACTTCTTATCATAGTTAGAGCTTGCTTCTCAAAAAAATTGTACTTGACTTCATAATCCTCTAACCCTTGACTAAATAATGAAATAGGTTGTTAAATTTCCTCATCATTCCTTTGTATAAGCATAGCTGAGATTGTGTCAAGGTTATCAAAGTTTGGATTCAAGAGAGTAGGAAATCGGGCAATTGCTTGTTTGATTGCTTTAAAACTATTTTTACCTTCCTTTGTCTAAGCAAAATCTTGGTTCTTCCTTAGCATGGATGTGATAGGCTTCACCAAAGTATCAAATCTTGGAATAAACCTCCTCACAAAGTTAATCTTGCCTAAAAAAATTGTAAACCCTTTTTGTGTAGAGTCAAAGACAAGCCTATAATGGATTAAATCCTTTTGGGGTCAATGGACAAGCCTTCTTTTGACACATGTCCCAATAATTTACCTTCATGAATAATAAGGATGCACTTTTTTGGATTAAAAGAAACTCCAAAATCCCTACACTTCTCAAATACTTGTCTTAGATGTTTCAAGTGGTCATTAGCATCCTTAGAAAAAATAGTTATATCATCAAGGCATATAATCAAAAACTCATTGATCAAACCTTTAAAGGCCATGCCCATTACCCTTTGAAAAGTAGCCCCAACATTAGACAAACCAAAAATCATCTTCCTATAGGCAAATGCTCCCCATTTTGTGATAAATTCTATCTTGAACTGATCCTTCTCATTTACCAATATTTGGTTATAACCCGAATAGCCATCAAAAAGTGAGAAATGTTGAGAACTTGAAACCACTTATAAAATCTGCTCCATAGAAGGTAGTGGATAATGATATTTTAGTGAAACTCTATTAAGATCCCTAAACTCCATACAAAGTCTAATTTATCCACTCTTATTTATAATGGGTACAAGACTAGATACCCAAGTTGAGTGCTTGATGGGAAAGATAATCCTAGACTCAATCAATTTGGTGAGCTCCTTTTTCATTAGCTCCTCTATCTTGGGATTGATACGATTTTATTTTTTCCTAAATAGTTTAGATCCAGGTTCTAACTCAATAGTGTGATGAGCTACACTTGGATCAAACCATTTTAAATTCCTATATTCCCAAGAAAATATATCATGATATTATTTACACAAATCAATGAAGGCTTGCCTTTTAAATGGAAAACATATCTTACCAATTTTTAGAAGCTTATCCTTGAAGATCATGACTCTTTCATAGTTTTCATCCTTTGTGGACATGCTTACTCTCTCTTTCCTTATTTGATCATCTTCATTGAACACACTCTCTAAGGTGACTAGTCCCTTAGGTATCTTATTTGTCTTAAGTTGGATGATTTGCTCCTCATATTGATTGTGAAGTTTTATTTGGTTCTTTGAAGAGAATTCAACCTCATTTTGTATGAAGTGTACAATGCATTCATCACTCTCAAATACTTACCAAAACAACTCATTATCTGGAATAGAAGGTCTCATAATGACCTTGATGTGAGATTGGTCCATCTTTTTGCTTACATCATATACTATATCAAATTTTGCTCCTATCACAAACAACCTATCAACATGCTTATTTGAATCTCTTGGTATAGGTTAAATATTAAAAGCATCAAAATTTTCCATTACATCCCATACCCTATGCTTTTAGGACTTAAGAAAATGGTTCTTAGATGTAGCTTGGTTTCTCACTTGATGTATAATCAACTCACTATCCCCATAGACCTTCAAATTCCTGATTCCTCTCCTCTTTGCCCATTGGAGACCATGAACCAAGCCTTAATACTCTACCACATTATAAGTATAACTGAAATGGAACCTATATGAAGATTAATATTGATTTTTAAAGCAAAAACCAACATGACACCAACTCCTACTCCTACCTTGCTTTTAGAGCCATCAAAAAACATTTCCCATACCCTTTCAAGTTTATGATCCTCATTAGTGAGTGATGGTATATGAATCTTCTTTTCATGCATATAATGTACCCCCAATTTAGTTTCTTCTATGAATGCATATGGATTATGGTCATAAGTTTCAATACCATACACATCAAGAAATATGTTAGAAATAACTTCAATAGGAAGGGATGTTTCACCACCAATAACATCTTCTTCTTGCTCACTAGTTGTATAATTCTGACTTGAATTTGAATCCACATATGGTTCAATGTGAAACCTTGCCAAAGGTTGTGTCCTTATAATTCCTTTAGCTCCATATCTTGTTGTAAAATTTATAAAATACCAATCAGCTATACAGTACCCTCCAATATTGGCAATGAAGTCTCCTGACAAGTAAATGGCAAAATGAGCGGGGAGCTCAACCACCACAATGTCTTGTAGGATATGAAAGCTTGGACAATCATGCAAGAAAAATTTCAAACCTTTAACCATCCCTACCTTCTTAACTATATTCTCATCAAGTTGAAACACACCCTTACTATGAGTCTCATACTTTAGTCCCAACTTATCAACAACCACCTTAGGCATAACTGTGGTACTAGCTCCACTATCCACAATGCAATTGTGGACAAATTTGTCTCCTGCAATAAGTGTGAGGTAGAAAGGTGGAGGCCTTTCAGATTTTGTGGACGGTTCTAGGAAATAACTAGGTGTTTTGGTTAGAGTTACACCATTTTTCCTTAGATCTTGATGGGATATATGAATGTTTGAGAGTTGTTCTTGTAGAAGCTCCTTTTGGCTAGGCATATGCAAGACCTCCTAGAGAGAAATGCTTGTCTTAGTGTGGTTTAAAGAATTAATGATATTGAGAGAGGAAGTGTTTACCTTATCTCATATTCTTAGATGTAATGAGGGAGCTTAAAATTATTGTGTTGGAGGTTTAGTAGCCTTGCTCACATTCTGACCTTGAGGAGTAGTGTGACTAGTAGGATCTATTACCTTGGTACTTGCACTTTGTGGCTTTGGAGAGCCATCACTTGAAATCTCTTGTGTTGCTTGAGTATCCCCTAGAGCTCTCTTTTTAGCCCTTGTGTTGGCTGCAATTGATGTGTTTTGACTCAACACATAATTATCTTCTACTTAAATGTTCATGAAACCAGTACCTTGGCTGCTACTTTCCCCTTGAACATCTCTTTTCATAAGATCTTCTTTAGTTGTGACATAAGGAGTAGTTCCTTCTTGAGCTACCAAAGTTTGAGTATCTTCTCTACCATTTTGCATAAACTAAACTGAGAATTATTCCCAATGATTCAAGTTTTCCTCTCCTTGAACTAGATTGGTGTGAGTTGGAATAACATCCCTTATGGAAGGAGTAGAAGTAGGATTATAGGTGTTGGGTGGCCTATTGAAACCTTGTTGACCTTGGAATATTATTTGATTATTGTATTGAGGTAGAGGTCGATATCCTTATAGAGGATAGTATTCAAGATTGGGTGGAGCACTTGCATACATTTGTGCTTGTTTGAGTTGGTCTTGTAAAGACCTAATCATCTCATCCTTTTCTATGGCATTATCTACCCTTTTAGGGGTTGTTATAGGCTTGACATTAGCATTAGGAAATTGTGCCACACTTGGGGTTTCAAGAGAAATATGAGACAATAAGGGCATGGATATTCTTGGGGGTAGTTTTATAGCTTGTATTAGGCTCTTATAAACTTCAATGGCTACCTCATATGCATCCAGTAGAGTGAATCCTCCCATTGACTACAACATTATGGCTATATCAATACCAATAGCCTTGAGGTAAGTAGTAAATACGAAACTTAGAGGAGGCCTCATGATAGGTGGCAATCTATGCCATGTCTTTTGTAACCTTTAATTGAAATCTCCCATAGAATCATTAGGACCTCTTCTTATAACATTTAGTTGGTGAATTAATGAAGTATGATCTATATTGTTCTTAAATCTATTCACCAAAAATTCTCCAAAGTCATCCCAATTGGTAATGTAATCCCCTCCCAATGTTTTATACAAATTAAGTGTTTTTCCCTTGAGAGATATGGAAAGTAGTCTAATAGCTATGTGAGCATGGGTAATATTGTGAAATTTTAAAAAAGTTTAAGATGTCTCAAATGTTTTCATTTGGGGTAATATGACCTTCTCCATTGAATCTAGGGAAAATTTTGGTGGAATTTGAGGGAATGGGATCATAGGAAACAAGGTTGATTGGATTTTGGGTATTGAAGGATGGAAAAGCATGTTGCCTAGCCATCTCTAGTTCTCCTTACTCTTCCTCTTGAACTTGTAACTCTTCATCTTCCTCAAAATCTTCTTGTTCAAGATCTCTAAATTTTAAGAATGATTCAAGGTGTTGCTCTTCAAGAGGAGTTTTAGGTAAAGGAACTTGATTGAATGCTCTACTAGAAGTCGATCTAGTGAATACCATGAAGTATACTATGAATAAATTGATATAATACTAGAGATTTGAAACCTTTTAGAGTCAACAAATTATATATTAAGAACTCTTTGCAACTTGGGCTTGTCAATACCAACATTCACCTTGACATGTAAGCTATTAGGACCAACGGTCCCACCATGCATGACAAAACTATTGGCATCAAATTGTGCACCTTTGGATCCTTTAATTAGTCCTTAAAATTTGATACAAAATGGAGTAATATCTAAATTTTATGGGAACTTGTAAGATAGATGAATCTCTATTATTATGAGGGCTATTTCCCTTGATATGTTCCTTGAAGCTCTCTATCTAACCTAGTAACTTGAAAATGAAAAGGGACTATGGAAAACAAATAAAACAACAAAAAGGTGATGCATCAATACATAATGTCCTCAAACTTGAATAAAATCACTACTTAAAGACCAACAAGATGCTTCTCACACAAAACTCATAACTTAGGATCCATTGCTACATCAATATTCCATATGCTATATTTGAGAAGGTATGTGATTCTTAGGAAGGGGATGAATGATTTCAAAGAGGGATACAATCATGAAACACTTATAGGACATATACACACTTAGAAAAGAATACTATAAAAGACCTATAATAATATCCTTTTTGCAAATTGATAGACCATCAAATGTACAAGATATAAAAGATAGTCTTTCACTAGACTTGACTAACAAGATTCAAGTCATTACTCAATATTACAACATATGAATATATATAACACTTGTGTATTTATTCAAGAGTTTTTTGATTAAAAATGTGGCTAGATTATCCCCATCAACTAATGGATGTTACTTCAACAAGGCAAAAAAAATCATATATATATATATATATAGCTTTGAGAGGGGAATCAAGCAAAGGGAGTCCAAATGTCACTTGGACATGTGTCTATCTGATAGAATTAGTTACAATTAAATTTGGAGGAGGGTTGGGATGAGATATTCCATATAATAGAAGTATACTTGTCCAAACCAAGTCATAAGATAGTGAAAAGTGGCACAAAACTTGTAATCTTGGCATAAGAAACTGTTCTTATCATTTACCTTCCAAAACTACCTCTACCCCTATATATGGTTATGTATGATGGTTTTTATAAGCAATAGGGGTTATAAACCAGTCTACACATGCATTATATTGATCCTTAACCATTCCTATTCTAATGGGCATGTAAAATCATTCATAGCAATTTCAAAAAGGCTCTTTTCCCTACACCTTATCCACTTGGCATTCAAAAAATCCAAATTTTATATAATGATCCATGAAAAATGGGGAATGAAACTTTTATAATGTTCCCATATCATCATTTTCAATAAAAAACCCTTAAAAGGCTCCCCTAATTGGTTTTCACCCCTTTCACTAAGTGTTCACTACCTGGCTCTTTAGACTGGTTGAAAGTGAAGGCCTAGTCAGGGAAATTTTAGGTTTATTTATGAGATGAGATAAAATTTTGAATTTATATCAATATTAAATATTCCACCCAAAGTTAGTTTCACTTCCTAACTCCTCCTGTATCTCTCATAACACTCAAAATGGCCAAAACATCCCATGTTTTCCTCTGATCTATATAGTTTCATACAAAAAAAAACACATGTACATGGTTATATGGGAGTCATATGCAAACTATATGTTTTTTCATGGCCATCAACTTTAATTTTAATTCTCATACAACAAGAAAGTCCAAATCGGGTCCTTATTAAGGTTTTACAAGGGTTTTGAGTGACTTGTACTCTTAACCTTTGTTCATAAAGGTCTAATATTGAAAATATCTAAAAATTACACTAAAGTATCCTCAAGGACCTTCCATAACATATAAAAATGTCTCAAGGTCCAATTAAAAATATAATGGGAGGTATGAGTATCCAAAGTTGACGTTCGAGTCATTTTTATGCTTCCCATGAGGGTCTG
Organism: Torreya grandis; assembly: GCA_037957365.1. Lineage (NCBI taxonomy): Eukaryota > Viridiplantae > Streptophyta > Pinopsida > Cupressales > Taxaceae > Torreya > Torreya grandis. The sequence continues at coordinate 1,357,655 of JARHVA010001557.1, read as the reverse complement.
AGCACTCTTAAGACTGGAAATGGATTCCTAAAGGGTTATTTTGTTAAAAAAAGTTGTGAAATATCTTTATTTACCAAAAAAACACTATAAAACACCTTTAATGAATAACCAAATTCAAAAAAATGAAATGAACCCTGGTTTGGGACAGGGCTTACACTTTACCAATGAGCCAATTTGCATTTTTGGGCTATATGACCCTTCATCTAAAATTACCATTAGTTAAAATATATTTAACACATAATTATAATTCCCATATAATTAATTAAAGGAACTATAATGTTTGGATAAGCCTAGGAATTTGAGTGACCTTGCATTAGGGACTAGGTTTGCATGCTTCCTTGGCAGGCTTGCCATCAGACTTCCTTATCCAAACCACCCTATCTCCATTCCAAACTTATAATATGGTTTATAATGTTACTTAATGTGTCCCATATGTTTAAAAACGTCCTTTATTTGTCAAAATAATTACAAGCCCTCCATTCTTCACTTTTCCCAAAAACTGTCACTCTTGTGCATGAAGGGACTGACCTACCTCTGTGACAAAACAAAGGGTATTAGGCCTACTTAGATGATAAAATTGAATATTTTTTAATCTAAAAAATATCATCATGATCACTTTTATTAAAGGGTTTTTTCATATTATTTGCCTAAGGGGTCTAACCATCTCAACTTTGTCAAAAAAGGGGTTAAAAACCTTATTTTTGCATGTTTTTTTCTCAAATCTCCATGTAGTAGATACATACTCACAATTTTCATCATTAAATGTTGATAAAAAATTATTATCATATTTATTTAAATCTCATGGATCTTTATTAATCATCTTATATCTTTTTTCTAATGAGAAAACCTTGTTTTCCCTTTGTTCCAAGGTCTCCAAGCCTGAGTGTATGGATTGAGACAAATCTTGTATGGGTGAAAAGGTAATTAGGAGTGTTATGAGAATTATAATCATGAAAACTAGTTAATTTAATTATAAGGAGTCATGTTACACTATTTTGAGCCTCCTCATACTTGTCTTCATGCTTGGCATTAGGCCAATCCTTCACCCTTTCATTCTTACCATTGCTTGTAGGACTGAGTCAACCTTTATTTGAGCACATAAGGCTTGGGAGGATCATGGGAATGAAGTTTAGAAAGGTTATTTAATAAATATTATAGGATTAAACCTTTATATGTATTTTCTCAAATCTTAAAGCTCCTTATATTCTCCCATGACTTAACCTTGTTCACACTTTCCTACAAGACTATAAGTACATGCTTTCCCTTATTTGTAGGTTTCCAAGATAGGTATTTAGCCTAAAAAGTGTGTAAAATAATTTATTTGTCATATTATCATCATATTACATAATTAAACCCAATTTAATGCTTCATTTTATCATAAAATATCATTTTTTCTTGACTAAGACCAATTTCCCAGTACCCCTGGCTGTAAGTGCATAATCCCAAGCCTGTAGGTTAGTCAACAATCATTTAGAGAATTATAGGAGTGTATAGGGATTGAGAAAAGATTGAATTTGAATTTATATTATTCACACTTGGACTTAGTAACCCTTAACAACATCTCTTTATGCTAATCATTGAAACATTGCCTTCACTGTATACTCTGCCCTATGTACGGGCAAGGGGATAGGCCCAAAAGGTCATTTGATATAGTCATCACCTCTCTCATGGACTGAGTGCTTGAAGTTGCTTGTTATAGCCCTTGGAGTTTATTACTCTTTCTATACATGGTCTATAACTTCCTATTCATTGTATGAGTGTCATCCTCCTTACAAATCCTATAGACAACACTGTTAACATTCAATGGATTTCTTGACAACTTGGAGTAGTTCAAAAACTATCTCTTTCTTGTCCTAATGACCTCAGAATTGTCAAGTGAATTGTTTGTAGGTAGGAATACTAGGCCAAACAATTAATGACATTGAGACACCATTTGGTCATGATATGTACTATCCCAAAAAACCTTAAGGACTTCTATTTGGTCTATTTAGAGACTGAGAGACCAAAACTCAATCACTTCCCTTGCTTAGCAATTTTATATTTTCCAATACTCTTAATGAGGAAGCTAGGTCTATCATGGTGAATTCAATATATAAACCTTGATAAGGGATCTTTAATACTACCTCACATTCCTCAATGCTTCCCTGTCTCCTATCTATGACCTCTTGTAGGTTGTAATGTGTTGAAGTGGGCAATGAAGGAAAAATAGTGGATAAGATGCATAGTTTAGGTGTAATAAGAAAACATATGCCACCACACATCAAATTCCATCATTTTGGCATGGATAAATTCTAAATAATGTCTGTAGGTGCACTCTTTTTGAGAAGAAGGTAGTATATTGACTCAAAGTGGAAGACAAGTTTAGAGAAGACCTCCTTACATTCATAATGTATTTTAAACAAAATTAAGGATGGTTAACCTGAAATAATAACTTGGAGATCATGTGAATTTTTTTTCAAAACATTAATCATCATTCCAAAATAAGAAAATGAAGAAAAATGTAAATAGTGATCCCTTCTTCATTGCAATTCCCCAAAAAGTTGCCTAGACTCAAATTGATGGTTCATGAAGAAGAAGCCACCAAACTAAAAGTTATTATTATATATGTGGAGAGTACTTGGAGAAATATCCACCTCCAATATCATGGCCTCCAACTCAAATTGTACATCCCAGGCCAAGTGATTGAAGTTGACCATTATTTGTTTGCCAAGACAAAATGAAGGAAAAGAAGTTGAAGATGATATTTCTTGAATTCTCCTTGAAAACCAAGCATGTAAAAGAGTTTAGGGAGGTGAAGAGTCACTCCAACACGTTTTTATCTACAAGTACACTTGAGAAGTCTGTATAAATACCCAAAGTGGCCTATTTTAAGGAGAAACTCCCCTTTTATAACTATAAATGCATCTTGGACTACCACCAACCTACATCTAACATCCTCTAATATCTTCCACATTCCAATATACCTTTATGAAAATTTTGACAACTTGGGAGTTCATACAAGTCCTCCTTAGCTCAAAAATGGGCCCACAAGGCATTTTTGTATATGGAACATGATAAATGCAATTTTATGGTTTAGAAAGATCCTAAATCACATTTAAAACCATATTAGGACTAGATAACCATATTGTATGCCTTTTACCAAGTTTTAACCTATTTGACTTGGATTGACTTTTCATTGACTTGACTAACACAAAGAGGCTAGACTTGGACCAAGGCTAGGTTAGGGATAAGTTTTACAACTAACTAATAAGACACCCTATATGACACATGAGGACCTCCTTTAAAATTACAAAAATAGTAAGGGTTGACCTAAATTTGACTTGGGGTTAGATTTTATCAATAGGTTTTTAAGACCAAAATCATTCCTTATGATTATTGGTTTTAAAATACCAATACTATACTTGAGTGTATGGTGACCGATTATGAACATGGCATTCTGAGGCATCCACATGGTTAGATAGGATTAGTGGACCTATACTCTGTTAACCTACCAAATGTTATGTAGTGTTTTTATGGTATCCTACCTTATTTCCCCAATGATGGGTAGGAGGCCATCAAATTGAGCTTAAATCTACTATGTCAGTGGCATGTGGCACTTGTTAATTCATTATTATCCTCCTAGTCTAACATCTATGGTCTAACCATTGAGGCCACATGTTCCTAAAAGGTTCATCATGGGATTACCTCCCATGCTAACAAGATCCCATGGTGTGACAACCTCAGGACTGTTAGCCTCCATATGGTGGTTTTGCATTGCACCTCGGTCCTGTCCTACTTTGATAGCTTATAACTCATTTGCCACTACCTATGTGTCCACCTTAAACTCGCTCTTAGGATATATGAGATTATTATAGTCTTTTAAGTTTAGGATCTCACCATTGGTTCTTCATTATTCTCTCTTGACAAGTCCAAGATCTCTTGAGCCAGGTCTATAGTGACCCAATGTCCATTTCTCATTTGCCCATGATTTTTTGTGTGCCTTCAGAGTTATCCTTTCAAGGGGGTGAAGTCACCATGGAGGATGATCATGTAATGGAACCCAAACATGGGGCATAAGGGGATTATGCATATCAAATGGCTAACAGTGATAAGCCAGTAGCCACTGATTTCTTGTTGAAAAGCACCAGTATGAGGGACCCATGTTTAACAAGCTTCCAAGGACAAGTAGAATACGTATACATTGAAAGCATGATCGATTTTGATCCACTCAGATACCAGCTAAGCAAGATGATAGGCAAGAGGAGCAAGTCACCAAATCTCTTTTTCTTTTAGCTACTTACCTGCCACCATAAGTCTTCTTGCCAGGAGGGGGACTTCAGAAATGTTCCTTTTGATCCAGGAGGGAGGCAAATATACTTGGTTAACTGTATATAGTAGTTTGCTTTTAGTTTGTTTCTCTATCTTCCCATTCTTTCTCTCTTGCTCTATTCTTTTAAATAAGTGTTCTTTGAGCACATGGCCACATAGCGGGAGTTAAGTTCTTTTTGAGTAGGATCAAAAGTCCTGGTGGTCGCCAATAACTGTAGAGTAATTTTCACTCTATGTCATATTTAATTTATTCTTTTGATCTAAGCGTTGTAATTTGGATTCTTCAGGTGAAGCTGTGAAGTCTTGATTCAGAGGGCCGATTTGTTTTGACTAAGTGTCGGAGTGCAATGAAAGCTGCCAAGTGTCATTCTCTGACTGCGGGACCATTTCCCATTCTTATTTCCTTTGTATCTTTTGCCTAAGTTTTAAATTATTGTGGAGGTCACCAAGTGTCAATCTCTGGGAGATAAATCAAGCCAGCTATCGCCCTCTGAACACCTTTTGTAACTTTTTGGAGAACTATGGAATATGCCACGAGCTAAGCAGCAGTAGAGTGAACAACGCTAAGTGGTAGTTGCGGAGGCCTTGAACCCTTTTGAAAAAGTAGTGGAGATCACCATGTGTTGGCATTCGGGAAGCCATGAGTCCAATGCTTTCCATTCAATGCACAAAGGTGTCATTTTATTTTGCTTAAGTGCCAAAAAGTAGTAGATGCTGCCAAGTGTCACTCTCTAGGTTCCCCTCTACTCCATCCATAGAAGAAGTGGAAGATGCCACTTATCTTCCTTGAAGCCATAGAAGTTTCCACATGTCAATGCCTGAGAGAATCATCATCAAGCTCTATTGACAAATATGAAATGGTGGTGGGTCCCAGGTGTTACTTCAAAATTCTATGGAAGCTACCAAATGTCACCATCTGTAAGAGTCTAATATATGCCCCTAATGATACTATGACATAGCCAAAGGGAAGCAGAAAGAGCTATGTGTCTTCGATGAATCAGGCAGAAGGCACCAAGTGTCATCCTCTGATGCCTCCTAGACCATAAAAATAAATTTCATAAATTGGCTAAGTGTCTACTCCCAGAACAGAGTGTCCATCTACTTGTTAAAGCGAAATGGAGGGAAAATCAGCTGGAGTCAATTCAAGTAGATGGAATAGTGATTGGGTAGTTTTATGGAGCCCCCAAAGTATTGAAGGAGTCGACTATTTGTCCACTCAGAGTTTAAGATGAAATAGATAGGTGTGTGGCCCAATAGGTGATAGAATTTGAGTTTCAGGTGCGGAAGAAGGTACTAGTTAGAAATCACCATGCCGTAGTGATGAGTAGCCACCCTTCTCCAACATGGCCTTCCTAAGGCATTAATGGGCTGTTTGTTTGCCCCCTGTGAGTTATGTCAGAATTTGAAATTAAGTGAGAAAGAAGGTGATGATGTAGGGAGACATCTGAGTCTATATAAGTAGAATTGTAAAATCATTAGAAAGGGGGGGGGGAATTCTCATAGTTTTAGACTATTTGAAGTTTGTGGCCAGTAATATCATTTGCTCTTGTCTCAATTTTCTTGAGTTGTAAAGTTTATGTAATCATGCATGTTTCTGTGCCCCTTATGTGGCTGAATGAATTGAGGAAATTTGAGCTCCATGCCTTTTTTGATGTTATCTGTGTTGTTTGCAAAGTAGTTTATACTATAGATTTTCTAGTGCGGTGATTGGAAATGTTATTTGCTTTTGTCCCATTTTCTGGAGTCTAAAGTTCTACATAACTATGCGTGACTTCTGCACCTCTAATGTGATTGGAAGATTCTATTAAGAAGATTTAACACTATGCCTTTGTTGACAATTCCTATATCTCAGCAAAAGACTCCCTTGTTGTGAGCCTTGATTTTGTTATTCCAATCTTTTACATTGATCATGCACTTGTCTGCTCTTAAATGTAATAGAATCACATAATAGTTTCACTGTGCTCAGGTTAGGATTAGTATTACTCTCAGGCGCATCACCATAGTTAGGTTTCAATTCTTGCATTTTGCATTTTTGTTTAGTCTCCTATCCCTTTTCCCCAACACCCAATACAAAAGAAGAGACCAACTTCTTTAAAATATGGAGGTTGTTTTCAAGCCACATTGTCCCACAGCTTGAAACTTCCCATTATTATTGATTAAGATCTAGCGCAATTTTAAGACATCAACAGGGTCTTCATTATTATCTCTTGACAAGTCAAAGAGCTCTTGAGCAAGGTCTATAGTGACCAAATGTCCATTTCTCATTTGCCCATGATTTTTTGTGTGCCAAACCCTAGGATCATCCTTGGCATGCCAAGTGGTGAGGTTTGTTGCTTTGAATTTTTCTCTAAGGGAAAAATCCCACATGTAATAGTTTTCAAACGAAACTCACTTTATAATCAAACCCACTTTTTAGTTCACTTGGTTTATGGAGACCATTATGCTCGAGTAAATTAGCTCAACTCGACTCAAATGTGTACAAGCGAGTCGGTTGTGTAACTCAAATGAGTTGGGTTTAATGTAACTCAGCTATGTAGTTGAGCTTGGCATAAAGAAATTATGTGAACTCGATCTTGTGAATTCTTTAAAGCATTGGGGATATTAATCCCACATGCATCATGTTGAAGGCCTTAGCTCTATTCAGGATGGAAAATGTTTTGGCACAGAAATATAGACTTGTATCTAATTTATTTAAGTGGGTTCATAGTATGAATTTCCTAGATCTTATTTTATACCTAAGTTAAATCTATAATCATAAAAATAAGCTTTAGGAGAAAAGTTGAGTAAATTTTTTTTGGCTCAAGTGGTATGTATATCTATTTAGAAACTTCATACATAATTTTTTGAACCTTAAGCATTGTATATTAGGAGAAATTTAAGTACAAGTTATTATGTTATTGCATATTGGAAAATCAAACATATAATATTACATTTTAGAAACCTCCTTTTACTCGTAATTATATTCAATCTTTGGTAGTGGTCTTCTACTCATTTGAAAGAAACTTGCACTTAAACAATCACCCTTAAAAAAATTATCACCAAGCTATAGATTCTTTTCAGCCTTAAATTATTGATTCTTAACTGGCCAGATTAAGACCCAAGTCTTAAATACAAACCTTTTAATATTAACCACCTAAATTACAAATAATGTTGTTATAGATAACCTATAATAGGGGGGATGGGCTCTGGTTGTTTACCCAAGAAATCTCCATCACCTAAGGATTGCACCTAATAGTAGGAGGAATTGCCCCAACATTATAAGTGGTAAAACCCCAAAAGTATTGCCTTTGCAGACACAACAAGAGGGTTACCCTAACCGTTTGGGAGTTTGATCATATGGATTTTTGAAATATTTATAAGAAAATCCTCTTCATTGTGACACCTTTTACATCTTCTTGGTACCTATTTAGCATTTGTTTTCCTTTATCCATTTAGCTATTTCTGCTTCGTTGTTATGCTCTGACTCATGCTTTCATACTTGTTGATGTCACTCAAGGCCAATGGTACTAAAAAATACCTACAAGAGTGGGGATGGGATCTAGTTTTTTATCTAAGAAATCTTCATCACCTAAGGATTGAACTTGATAGCAGGAGGAATCATCCCAACCTTGTAAGTGGTAAAATCCCAAAAGTCTTGCCTTTGCATACAAAATAAGAGGGTTGACCTACCCAGGGTGTATTTGAATCATATGGATGCTTGAAAATTTTATAACCAAATCCTTTTCATTTTGACACCTTTTACATCTTCTTGGCACCTATTTAGCATTTATTTTCTACTTAGTTTTTATGCTCTGACTCATGCTTTCATACTTGGTAACAACACTCAGGGTCAATACTATATTGCACACTAGTTTTTTAAATTTAATATAAATTATATGTCTATAACATAGTTTAACCATGTACATAAGTCCTAATAAAAATGAATAAAATCATTTTATTATAGATAGATCTTTCCTAGTCTAAATTTTTTGACTATTGAGATTTACCATAAGTAGCTTTGATGAAATAACTAGCTGATTACATTTGCCTACTTTAAGTTATGTGATATCTACATTAATATAGGCCCTAATGTTAACTTTGGACTATATCTTGAATGCATATAAGGATGTTTATCACCTTGCACTCTTTTCCTAACATTGTTATTTTTTTGTTGGAACCTCTTAGTTATTACATAATTTTGAAGGAATTTAAGATATGCCTAGTAGAATGGGATTTCATTAATTACAACAAATACTAATTGAAATAATATTAAGGAGAAAAATTATTTCAAAATTTTTGGCTCAGGTGGTTCATATATCTATTCAAAAAATTAAACATAATTTTTTTGAACCTTAAGCATTGTATATTAGCAAAGATTTAACTACAATTTGTTAAATATTATTGCTTATTGGAAAAGCAAACATATAATATTGCATTTGAGAAACCTATTTTTACTTGTAATTCTATTAAATCTTTGGTAGTGGGCTTCTTCTCATTTGAAATAAACTTTAACTTAAACAACTCCCCTTAAACAATTTATCACCAGGTTACAGATTCTTTTTATCCTTGAATTATTTATTTTTAATTGGCCAGATTGAGACCCAAGTCTTAAAAACAAACTTGTGCCTATTAACCACATAAAGTCTAGATAATTTTATTAAAACATACCTACAATAGGGGGTATGGGCTCTGGTTATTTTCCCAAGAAATCTCCATCACCTAAGTATTTCCCCTGATAGTAGGAGGAATGACCCCAACCTTGTAAGTGGGAAAATCCCAAAAGTGTCACCACTGTATACACAATAAGAGGGTTTCCCTACCTAGTTGGGAGATGGATCATGCAAATGTTTTAAATAATTATAAGCAAATCATTTTCACTATGACACATTTTTCATCTTCTTGGTACTCATTTAGCATTTGTTTTACTTTATCCATGTAAGTTTTTCTGTTTCGTTGCTATGCTCTAACTCATGCTTTCATATTTAATGACAACACTCAGGGCCAATACTATATTGCACACTAATTTATTAAAATTAATTTAAATTATATGTCTATAACATAGTTTAACCATGTACATAAGTCCTATTAAAAATAAATAAAATCTTTTTATTATAGACAAATCTTGCCTAATCTATATTTTTTAACTATTGAGATTTACCATAAGTAGCTTTGATGAAATAACTAGATGATTTAAATAGCCTACTTTAATTTGTGATCTTTGATAGGCAAGTTAAATGTGATAGGTGTTCATCTATATTATGCTATAATTATAATATGTAAGTTACCCTTACTTTTTGAATGGTCAGGGCATACATAACAGGATATTTTCCACTAAAGGTTAACAAGTGGGTTGTCTATAAAATTGGACTAAATGGGAGTCCCCTTCCCATTTGAATTCATAGATGACATATTGTGGACCCAAAATTAACACCCATTGAAGATGGTATTGTTGAACCCATGAATAATGGAATCTTAATTAAAGCAATATAGTCTATATCTAGCGAAGTAGTGGTTTTATCCAATAAATTTGGCTTCTTGCCTTTAATAAATCTCACATAGGAAGAGTCATTAGGCATATTAATAATATCCTTCTAATGTGCCATATGTAAAGGACCATATAAAACTAGTCCATCCAAACCAATAATAAAAAAACCCTCCCCATCCCCATTCCCTTTCAAAATAGTAATCCTAAGTTGCCTTGCTGAATATTATACAATGATAACCTCCTTATCATCATAAACTACTTTTTCACCTTTCAACATATAGAATAAAATACAACTTATTTTCTAGGGTTTGAAAGTCTAGGAGAATTCATGTCCTAGAATAAAAAATTATGCCTTTGTGGTATGTTTTCAGAAATTCTGAGCAATCTTCAAAATGAAGTTTTGAGTGGCACCATTAAAGCTCTTATTTTCAAATTCCATTGTAAATGCTGACCTAAACTATTTTGCATTATAGACTTTCCCTTTCACGCCCAATTTATCCATGCCAATGTAGTGTCAAATGAATTCTAAAGAATAAAAATATGAGGGATTTAAACACAAACTATAATAAGTCCTCCCCCAAGGCCCCACATAATTGTTAATAGAATTTGGATTATTCTAACCTCTCATTCTTGTGTATGTCTTCTTTAAACCATTCCTCTCCCAAGAAAACTTCTTCCTTCTCTTTGGCCCACATTTGGTTAACTTTTCCATTTAAATAACAAACAAGAAAAATAAAAATTATATCAATAAAATAAAGGGGAGGGTTATGGATAGTAGAATGGATTTTCAAATGGTGAAAATGCCATTTAAACCTAGGTGTTATTGGTAAGTGCATGGAATTGGGGGGTCAAAAGGGGGTCTTAAGTGGACATGTTTTTCCTTAAAATCAAGAAAACTCAACTTATATTAACTATTTGAGATACTTAAACTCAAAATTTGAAGGTGTCATAGGAACACGAACTATAACATTTAGAGTCTAATTTCTAAACTACTAATATTTTTTTGAAATGGTCAATTATAAGTAGGTCAAACATCAAAAATTTGAAGAGGTAGTATTGTATTTAGAAGAATTAGAGTAGATATTTTTTTGTGTGGCCCATTATTTATTTAGCATCATTTAGTTTTTTTAAAACCCTTTCATAGAAATTTAGACAATTTCATCTAGTTTGAAACCTATATTTTTTTAAAATTAATTGATGAATATTTAATTTTTTACTAATTTGACAAGTTAATAGACCCTGAAAAAAGATTAATAATATATAGCCAACCATGTGCCCCCCCAACCTCAAAAAATATTGAAAATTAGATTTTTTGGAATGTGTATATAATTAGGTCTAATTTACAACCATATATATTTTTTCAATTTGAACCAATGAATGAAAAGGTACATAAACAAATATGAACATATATAATTGTATCATATAGTTCTAAAAAAGACCCACTTCTGAATAAATATATATAATAATATTAAATAATAAAAATATAAAAATTTATATCTTTAGAAAGATGCGAGTGTAGTTGATGTTGTAGTAAAATTTCCAGAAAAAAATAACCAAATTCATAGTGTTTAGCATGGTTGAAGCTATATTTTGTTGTTTTTAGTCAAAAATATGCATTTGACTATGTTTGAAGGTCCATGCCTTTGGCTCCTGAGTCCAATCCATTGCTAAGCCTTTAGGCATGTGTTTGAAATCTGAAATATATGAACCATGTACATGGAAAAACCATCCATGTAGGTGGAATAATGTGCATTTCACATGCATGGAAAATGAATCAACGTGAAACTACTTATATTAGTCTAAATGCCATTTTATTAGGGCTAAAATGATTAGTTTAGAGTTTTAAGAGTTTACGATTTAGGGTTTAAAACTTAAAATTTAGGGGTTAGGGCACATGGTTTATGTTTTAAGGTATATAAGATCCAATTGTGAAGGAAATTTGGGCTAAATTGATCTCTTTGAACCTATTTATGACTACAGAATATGGTTTTAGCCTCAATTAGCCCTTACATCATCATAAATAATGATAATTATATAATTGGGCTAATGAGTGATGTGATTTGGGCTAAATTAAGCAAAATAAACCTAATTATTAATATAAAAGATGTTAATTAGGGATAAATCAATTGGTTTAAGGTTTATGATTTAGGGTTTAAGGTATAAGGTATAGGGTTTAAGGTCCAATCATGAATGAAATTGAGGATAATTTAAGCTGTTTAAACTTATTTATGACTATAGAATGTGATTTTGGGCATAATTGGCCCCAACATCATCACAAATTGAGCTAATCAGTTAATTAAGCCAATAAGTAATGTGATTTGCATTGAGTTGATCCCTAGATGAACATAACTATTACTCTAAAGGATGTTAAGTAGGGTTAAATCGATTGGTTTAAGGTTTAGGGTTTACAATTTATGATTTAGTGTTTAAAATTTAGGGCTTAGGGTATATATCATTGTTTTAGGTTTTAGTGTATAAGGTCTAATCGTGAAGGAAATTAGGGATAAACTAAGCTCTTTTAACCTATTTATAACTCTAGAATGTGATTTTAGGCTCAATTGGCTCTCACATCATCATAAGTTGAGCCAATTAGTCAATTGAGGTAATGAGTGATGTGATTTGGGATAAATTGAGGTTTACGAACATAATTCTTACTCTAAAGGATGATAATTGAGGGTAAATAAATTAGTTTAGGGTTTATGGTTTAGGGTCTGATTGTAAAATTAATTGAGGATAATTTGAGTTTCTTAAACCTATTTGTGACCATATAGTGTGTTTGGGTTTGATTCACCCCCATGTCATCACACATTAAGATAATTAGTCAATTAGGGTAGTTAGTGGTACAATTTAGACCAAATTGAGCCATGTGAACCTAAATCTTACTCTAAATTTAATGGTAATTAGAGCTTAAATGTTAGGTTTAAATCTTTAAGAGTTTATGATTTAGGGTTAGGGTTTATATATGGATTAGGGTTTATGGATTAAGGTAAAGGTTTAGGGTTTAGGGATTATTATTTATAATTTAGGGTTTAGGCTTTATGGTTTAGGGCTTAGGGTTTAAGGTTTAGGGTTTAAGATTTAGGGTTTCTTTAGAGTTTGATCTCAGTTCAGATAATGTAAATGCAATGGCTGAATTATCAGATAAGATAAAGTTGGAGCACACCACAATAAATCTGAAGTAAGATGAAATCACAAAGCAAGAATATTACACAAGACAAGAGATAGGAGTAAAACCCAAACTTCCATTAATTCTCACGAAAGTAATAGGTCTCACACCTCACCAAATACAAAGGAGAACATGCATTAAATAGGTTAAGAAGAAGCATGAATTCACATCCATTTAGAAATGTGAACACAATTTAGTTGCCAAATTATTAGTAAACCCATGTGTTAAAGATAAGTCAATATTAGTTGGTGAATGAAAAGGCATCCTTACCAAACCATTTGACCATAATTTACATATGGGTGTGTAACTAAATGACCTCATAAATCACCCTAAATAACCAAATATCCATTTAAGCATGGTATATAATGAAAGTGTAGTAAAAACCTAAGGTGAAAAACCTACACTAACACCCCCCTTAAGCATAACTTAGTGGGTAATATAATTAGATCTTAACAACTAGGCATGATTAGGTACCCAATTATAAATCAATCTCTTACAAAGTGGAGAAAAAAACCTAGTGGGAAAATGCTCCCCCTTAAAAGAGAGACATAGAAAAAGAGAAGAGGCTAGAATCCCCCTAAAGATGATGTAACTACTGATGTAGACCACACCCCAAGAAGAGATCATAGATGAATGAACTTGATATTGCTAAAGGGTTTTGTAAATATATCTACAACCTACTCTAAAGACTAGAAAAAACTCAAGTTGATGACCTGACCATGCATAATCTCCAAAATAAAATACAAGTGAATCTCAATGTGTTTGGGCTACTAGTGTTGAAATATATTTTTGCATATCTATATAGTACTCTAGTTATCACAATATATGATGGTGGGTTGTCTGATAGGAATGGAAAACTCAGATAGAATCCCCTAAATCCAAATATACTTAGTAGTTACATTAATAACTCCCATATACTCTGACTCTATGGAAGATATAACAATAACATTTGTCTTCTTGTCAGACCAACTAATAGGACCATAACCCAAGTAAAAAATATAACTTGAAGTAGACTTGTGATTTTCAATATCACTAGCCCTATTTGAATTTGTAAAACCAACCAAGTTAACCTTTATGCCAAATCTATATCAAATCTTGAATTTATAAGAAACCTATATGTAGTGAAATATCCTCTTAGCTATTTTCTAGTACAACTCATAGGGTTCCTATATGAATATAGAAACAAGTCCCACTCCACATGAAATGTTATGCCTAGTATTATTTATATAGATGAGGCTACCCATAAGCTATCGATACCAAGTGGCATTAACCAAAGGTGTAGAATAGTTATCCTTAAGCTTGAATCCTAATAGAAAGGGAGTTGGAGATGGATTATAATCAGCCATGTGAAATTGAGCCAAAATATCAAGAGCATAATTAGGATGTGTAAGTGAAATCATTGAATCAGACTATGAAATCTTGATGTCAAGGAAGTAGTGCAGAAGACCTAAGTCTGTCATGTCAAATCTATCATGTAGAGTTATCTTCACCATTGTAATAGACTATGAGGAAATATTAATCATCAAAAGATCATCAACATAAAGGATTAATATCAATAACAAATATTCCTACGAAAACAACTATATATTTATGTCTAAATGACACCTAGTAAAACCTAGAGCAAGGAGGAAAGAATCCATCTTGTCTTACCAATATCAAGGGTCCTATTTGAGGCCATAGATGAATTTATTAAGTCTATAAAATAAGGATGAATCTTAAACAAACCCAAGTGGTTGCTTCATGTATATCTCTTCCTCAAGGTTTCTGTGAAGAAAGGCACTCTTCACATCCATCTAGTGCACATCCTAACCACATGTTATGATTATAGTTAGTGTGAGTCATATCAAATTCATATTTTCAACATGTACAAACATCTATGAGTAGTCAATACTAGATACCTATGAAAAACCCTTAGCAATAAATCATACCTTGTACTTATCAACTGACCCATCTACTACAAACTTAGTTTGATATATTTACTTACATTGAATCATCTTCCTTCCCTTATGAAGTGAAGTCAAATCTCAAGTGTGATTTTTGATCAAGGAAGAATATTCTTCCCACATAGCACTATCCCACTCAGGTATGTTTGAAACCTCTAAGAATGTCTATGGATCTAAAACTAAAGAAAATAAGGCATGTGGACCACTCTAATAATTTGGTCAAGTACATTTGTCATATGTTGGATCCCCTACCCAAGTGCCTACACTCTAAAGTGTTTATCTAGCCCAAAAGGGCTTGTAAGTGGGTGAGTTAGGTGCTAACTCCTCATCCTCTAAAACATGAATAGAGGTGGATGTATAAGACTCCTCATTATTGTCCTCATTATCAAAATTGTAAGAAGAAGATGATCCTAGGTCAGGAACCTGCTTTAGATGACCTGATTTGAAAGAAGAATCATCAAGTCTAAGTCAATCTAATGAAAGTGAAGAAGTGTCAAGTGTTGATTTTTTGGGACTCTCCTAAAAGTGAATACTTCTCTCTATGAATAACTCATGTGTGGTCAAATGTATAATGTGTTACCCATTGACACCATTTGGATAACTTAAAAAGATGCAAGGCTTAGACTGAGGTTCCATATCTTTGCATTTCTTATTTTGGTATATGTTGCATAACTGGAGATCCAAAAACCCTAAAATTCTCAACATCAGGTTTCAATCCATGCCAAGCTTCTAATAGATTTATGCCTTTTAAATATTTGTGAGGAATCATGTTCTAAATATAACAAACACAATTAATGGTTTCATCCCAATATTGAGGTAACAAGGACCTAGACTGAATCATACATCTAGCCATCTCTTTCAATGATCTATTCTTGTGTTCTGAAACTCCATTTTGTGAAAGATTGTAAGTAACTATCCACTACAAATTAATCCCCTTTGTGGTGCAAAACTACTCAAATTTATTGTTGACATATTCACATCCATTGTTAGTTCAAAGAACCTAGATATATTTCTCATATAGTTTCTCAATAAATGCCTTGAAGTCTTGAAAATATTTAAACACTTCAGATTTTGATTTAAAATGTAGACCCATGTATATCTCAAGAAATCATAAATTAAAGTGAGAATGTACTTATCCCTTGTAAAAGATATACTGGGAAAAGGCCCAAATAAATCACCGTGTACTAACTCCAATGCTTGTGAAGCCCTCCAAGCTTTGCTTTTGTCAAATTTTGCTTCAAGATGATTTCCAAGAGAGTAAACCTCACAAAGTCCCTTACAAAATTAGACTTGAGGCAAGCCTATGACCATGTCATTTTTCTAAGTTTTTCAATGTAGCAGTAGTTAATATGGCCAAACCACTCATTCCATAATTTGCTAACTCTATTTGAATGAGTCATCAATGCAGTAGGAGAAGAATTAGGTGAAAAATGTGAGAAGGTGTATAACCTGGCTTGGTGATTTTCCCTACCCATTGCTAATGTAGAATCACCATGTAACTCCTTGATGATAATAGAATCTGGTAGAAACTCAACCCTCATGTTTTTGCTGATGTGAGTGATTTGATACATAGATAAGAGATTGGTTGAAAGAGAAGGAACATTTAGAACATTATTAAATGTTCCTCTTATTTTAATATACCCTCTCCATATAACTGGTATATAAGTGTCGCAACCTAAATTGATAGAAGACATGCTATAAATCTCTAAGAAAACTCAACTAGTGAAGAGCCCATGTGGCGAGAAGCACTTGCGTCAATGACCCATGAAGACATTGAAGCTAAAACTACTATAAGAGCCTTGCCCTTTTATTTTTCTTTCCCATTTCCCTTTACCTTAGTAGAATATTGGGTAGATGAATTCTTCTTGATAGACTCAAGAACACCTATGTTCTTCTCTAGGAGATGAGTTAGGGGATCTATTTACTTCTTCATACATGTGTGCTCATTGTGCCCATTTTTCTTATAGTAGGCACACTTAACCTTATCTTTCTTAGGTTTGTCATTAGAAGATGGGGATTTAGTATTGGTTTTGGCAGAGGTTAATTATTTCTTCTTATCTTGATACTTATTATTAGTCTTCTCTTTATTTTAAATCTTTCCTCTCCCATTTTGAGGAATTAGGTCTTGATATTTATGGACTTCACTATACCCATTTGAATTAACTTGCCTTGTTCCCTAGTTAAGTTGGCAATGAAAGAATCTAAATACGGCATTTTCCATACAATGCCCAAAACACTTTTAGTGGCATGGAAAGTAGAGATAAATACTAAATACTCAGTACCTAGTTTAAAGAGTATAGAAAGAATAAGTTTGTCATCTTCTTTATTTATTCCACATTCTTTCAACTATAATCTCGAGGGCTTGAACTTAGTGAAGAAATCATGAAGGATGTCAAAGTTGCAAGGACTTAGAATAATGAGTTCATTTTCAAGATTATGACCTATCATCACATCTTTTCCCCAAATAGATTTCTTACAATGGTCCATATATCATGGCATTATTTGGTAGGCTCCAAGTTAAATAAAAAATTAGGTGATACATAAAGACACAATAATACATAGGCTTCATCACTATGGTTATACCACTTAACTATCTCTAAATATGTGTTAGGTTTAGTTTCATAACCCATGATTATCCTATATAAACCCTTACTCCTTAGAATGATTGTCATATTAATTTTCCATTTAAGATAGTTAAAGGGAGTTAATGGGTTAATTGAACTTGAATCTATTAGTGTAGAAATGAGTTGTAGTAGTGCAAGTTTATAGTTATTAGAAAAACAAAAGTGTAGAATAGAATGGAAAGTGATATAAAAAATTACACCCCCCATAAAATATAAAATGGTGACCCCCAAATGTTTCAAATTCACACTCAAAATACATTAGACTTGGACAATAATGCATCTAGAGCAATCAGTGCAAGTTGAAAAGACAAGTTTTTGTAAATAGAATGAGGACATTGGACTCTACTAAAAATGCACCCAAGGAAGACTAGTATAAATAGTGAGTAATAGATATAAAATAAATATTTTGAATGTGAGGGGGTTTGGCCATCTACCAAACTGAACCTCATCCTTTGGTCTTCATCTAACAAAAGCATGAAGAGGTTTTAGGTAATTTTTATTTCTTGTCTTTTAACGAGCTCATAATACAATATGTTATTTTTTTCAACTTAAGAAAATAATAAAAAAATAAAACCTTATATCCCCTAATGATCATGACTTTCCCCACAATAAATATTATATTTTTAAAAAAATACATAATATCTTTTTAAAAAAATATTCTCCCTCCCTTTTTTCAAGTCATCACCTTCTCAATAAAAGCTACGTTGCAAAGTAAATAAAAAAGAATTGAATTTTTAAGATATTATAAATCATTTTTAGAAAATGAATCGAGTTAAAAAAAAAATCTCACCTACCAAAAAGATAAAACCACTTAATAATTCCAAAAACCACAAATTGCAAGAATAGTGGTTTTTTACCAAAAGAGGCTCACCAGGAGGGTGACAGACTAGAGGGATTGAGAAGGAGATTTAAAGGTCTATGGGGGATGTGGGATTACTTGTATGTATGAGCTATGAATAAGAGGTTATACAACATGCATGCAAGAGGTGAGAGACTATAACGACTCAAGTAATAACATGTCATGGTCTATTAATGTATCAGAGCCTCAAACTTGGTTTTCCATGAATTAGATGGTCTACATGTTGACTTGAGATATCATTAAACTTGTAGTAGGTTTTGGGAGGATTAAACATGGAAAACACCCACTAGATAGACACCCATGTTCAGCTAGATGTAGTTTTGGAGTAGATATTAGTCATGTATCCTCCTCATGAAACAAAATAGTTGTCTTGGCACTCACCTCAAGGATAAAATATTTTCAAATATGAAACCTATAATCAAAGTCACAAGATACCTAAGCCAAGAAGAGAACACCACCAATTAGGTCTTTAAACCCTATTACACAACAAACAATAACAAGCCACTACCAAACTATACCAATAATACCTTGCATTTTAGGAAATAATCCCCATACAAAACAAATCCCAAGAATTTTAAAGCTCCTAGAATTTTTTTCAAACCATGTAAAAAATTGCCTTAAAATACAAGAAAATAAATTCTAGGTTTTAAATGAAAGCTTAACAAAAAAGAAAAATTAGACAAATGTTTACCGAGTTAGCTTTGATACCATATCAGAGTTTGATCCCAGTCCAGATAATGAGAATGCAATGGTCTAATGATCACATGAGATAAATTTGGTGCACACCACAGTGAATCTGAAGTAAGATGAAATCATAAAGCAAGAATATTGTGCAAGACAAGAGATATGATCAAAACCCAAACTTACATTAATTCTCACAAGAGTAATATCTCTCACACCTCACCAAATATAAAGGAGAACAAGCCATTAAGTAGGCTAAGAAGAGTAATGAAGCCACATCCATTTGGTAATGTGAACATAGGTTAGTTGCCAAAGGAATAGTAAACCCATGTGCTAGAGATAAGTCAACATTGGTTGGTGAATGACAAGGCAATATTACCAACCCATTTGAACACAATTTAAACATGTGGGTGTGTAACTAAATGACTCATAAAACACCTTAAATAACCAAATATCTGTAGATATGATTACAAAGCAAGTTATTCAAGCATTAGTCAAGAAATTATGAAAAATGCATAAATAACTAACTAACTAAGCCTATCTATTCCTATGGGAATTACAAAGGATAACAAGAAACAAATGAAAGAAAACAACATCATATTACCTTCCCAAATGGATTCATCATACCCATGTGGCTCAAAAGCATGTTCTCCCTTGATCAAACATCCTTTTCTTTATCAACAAAGATGGAAAACTCCTCCAATGTCTCAAGAACACTCCATAAAATCTAGGCTCATGATTCCAAATCACTAAACTAGCATATCAATGAAGCTTGCAAACAAAATCAATGATCAAATGCAAAGGATTGTGGAAATAATTTATCATTATAACTTTACAATATTCAAGCTTAAAATTCATGTCCATTTCCTCTCAATTTAATGTGGAGATCTTGGAATTATAGGAAAAGGGAGAACCTTCTACTTCAAGAAGGGAAGCACCACTAGAACAGGGTCTCCAAAGAGAATATAATAAGTACTCCAGTAGAGTATATTTGATCATGATAAAATAGTTTTGCCCCAGTAGGGAAAATTTTGATAATTGATAAAGAATAAAAAATGATTTTCCCCTATAAAGCTAATTTGATTCAGATGTGGTTCAGATATTGTGCCCTAGTATGAGTAATTGGCAAGTAAAAATAGCTCAAGGATATAACTGAAAAGATAGGTTAAAGCTCGCGGGTGCAAACGTATATGCGATGGTGTAATGGCTTAGAAAGCCATATAAAACCAAGCATATGAGAATGCATAAAGTGATGAAAAATAAAATAAGAATGATAGATAGCTGAGTTGACCTCAATAGAAATTGAACGCTACTTACATAGTTTCATGGACTCATGTTCTAATATGAGCTTCAAGCCAATGTAGTTCACCCAAGTTTGGGAGAGAATGGAATGGGGAATGATGAAAAATGACCAATAATTGATTAGAATTATAATTTATGTAAAGAGATGCACATCTAAGCATAGAGAAAGAATCTTGAAATGCATGCTACCTAGAAGCCTAATTCCATATCATGAGCCTAGGTATTGCAAAGTGTTCTTGAGAATCATTTATCGGAGTTGATGTTGATTGTTAAGACATTGAGACCTGACCACAAAGTACTTGCTATAGAAAAATAAATTAGGCATCATAAGTATGAATAACTTAAAATGACATAAGATTCTAATTATGTTGATCTAGTTCAAATGTGAATACCTATAACTAAGGACAATGGTAAAACAATGACCAAAACTAGAGTTACAATGATTTACATTTAAACAAAAAAGAAAAAACAAAGAAAAAGATAAACATAAATGAACCTAACTTGGAATCATGATATGATCTTAAGTAGAAAAAAAATGTTTAAAAACAAAAATCACGAACATCTTAATGACATGAGACCAATATATGAATATTCAAGATCTATGTGGACCATCAAGGCATTCTTAAACACAAAAGAGAAAAGAAAAATCAAATCAAGGAAACATAAGACCAAGATCAGAAAAGAAGTAAGAAAAAAGAGAAAATGAGAAGAAATAAAAGAAGAGGAGTGAAAGGACAATGAAACACCAAGAAAACTCAAATAAACACACACAAACAAAACCCAAGTTAGTGCGGTTTAAAGACAAATGTTCATGTATGTACGGTAGAGGCATTACTTTTCACCACATAATAAAAAATAATAATGACATGATAATTGTTCCCTAATTAAAGAGAAACAATGATAGAAGAAATGGGGGAAGAGAAGAAAAGGAAGGGGTTAGCCGAGATGACTCTAGATGTATAAGACAAGTGGACACTGCCTACATAGTTTCATGGATGCATGTTCCAATATAAACTTTAGGCTAAATGTAGTTCTCCTAGGAAATGGGATAGAAGAAAAATGATGATCAGAACAACATGATTAGTGTTATAGAAGAAATGGAAGATATGATAAACAAATGAGAATGGTTTGGCAAAAAAGCATATTATGATATAAGAAAGAATGATATTGCAAAATGGCAAGTGTGTAGGACAAGATGAAATGAACTGGTGTTTTTGTTCTTATAAAATGGCAAGAGCATAGCATGGTGAAATGGGAATGTACAACTGTATAAAAGCATGAGAAAATGTCTTTTTTTCTTTTGTGGATCATGTTCTAATGTTTTTAATATTTTCAAAATATTTCTAATGTTTTTGGGATAAAATATGCACAAGGTGGGACCATCTAGTCAAGGAGATGTACGTCTTAAGAGTAGAGATTCTAGTAAGATAGCTAAGCTAGCTATAACATCCCATGCTCTCAAATCAGTGGGAGTGAGGACCTTGATGAAATAGTGTAGCAATAGTCTGGAACTGAGAATATTTTTTTGTTCATTTGTCTAAAAATACACAATATTGTCCTGGCAAACTACTTTATAGAACTCTTGCTGAGGATGTTCATAATGTTCATGAGACATAACTGATATCATAATTGGTCAAGGGATAAACAGTGTTCAAGATTACAACATGCCTTAGACATAACAAATAATTTTCTTCTTGAAGAGAATAATCTAGAATGGGATGAAGAATATTTTTAGAGTGCCAAGGCTTCAAAGCCTTTACTATCAGGAATCATGAAAAGTGGTCTAGGGTATTATAAAATGTGTTAAACGTAAGATAAAAGGGTGGAATAAAATTATGATAGCACAAGTTACCCCAAGTCAGGGATCTTATAAACAATGGTTCAAATTTGTTCATATGTAGAACCTCTTAAGATGTATGATGTTCATGGGCTCTGAAAGTTCTTCACCATTAGGTTTAGCTAATTGATATGCTCTTGATCCATAGTTTGTTGTGATAATATATGGTCCTCACTAGTTAGGCTGAAACTTGCCTTTATTTTTGGGTTTATCATTCATATTTTTCTAGTTCTCTTTCAAAACTAGTCACCAATCTCAAATTCTCAAGGGAGAATGTGTTTGTTGTAGCTTTTTCACAATCTATTCTAATAGGCCTATAAATTTTATAGGGTGGAAAAATGCTTACTATCAAGAAGATATAGTTCATGCAGTCATGAGGCTCTATAGTCTTCATTATATTCAATGTGCTACAGTGATGCTCTTAATGATGGGATCTCAATCTTGATTGAAATGATAGATTTAGTGCCAAAAATAAGGGAGTATGGAGTAGCTCCAATTGGGGTGCAATGATTGGTTCTATAAGTCCAAAGGGCAAAAAGAGTTACAATTACCAATTACAGCCAACATCATTGACAATCTTCTTTAAGATGGATAGAATGGTTTTATTTGATGCCTCAAATTTTCCATTACCTTGTAGGTTATACAAAGTGGATTTCTTGTGCTTGATCTTGAATTTTTCATAGAGAGATTTCACATCTTGGTTTACAAAGGATCTACCATTTTGAGATATAATACTGGTTGGGATGCCATATCAATAGATGATATGGTAATGAATGAATTTGGTTATTTTTTTCTCAATAACATAAGTGAGAGGAATGGCCTCAATCCACTTGGTAAAGTACTTGATTGTGGTCAAAATGTGCTTATGACCATCTACAGATGTTAGGTTTATTTTCCCAATGAGATTGAGACCCCATGTTGAGAATAACCATGGTGTTGTGATTAGCTTCAATAGTAAGGAAGGTACATGTATCAATTTTTCATGCTACTGAAAAGGAACACACTTATTTACATAATTACAAGCATCTATCTCCATTTTGGGCCAATAATAGCCTATTTTGAGGAGTTTCTTCGTGAGGACTACACTATTGTTATGAGCCCCACACATTCCTTCATAAACCTCCTTTAGTGCTAGCTTGGATTCTCTCAGAGATAAATAATGAAGAAGCATTTCATCATAGCCTTTATGATAAAGTGTGTTTCCAAGAATGATATAACATGTTAAGTGATGAAGGAATAGTTTTTATTGTTATTTAGAAAGGTTGGAGGGAAATACATGACTATGGAAATAGTTATAAAATTCTTGATACCATGGTAGCTTAGGTGAGGGATTAGGATAAAAAATGGTGTATATCCTCTCTAAATCTAATAAAATATGTGTTGGCTAAAGAAGATTTTCAATCAATAACTAATACTCTTTATCACTATCATAAATTTGAATCATGGAACCAATTATTACCATGGCGTCAATAGATCTGTTGTTGAATCATGAAACTTGATCAAACTATAGAGATTTAAAATGTGTTTTGAGGTTATCGACAATTTGCTTGTAAGGAACAAGACTATCATCTTTTGTTTGATACTGATCAGTTTTCTAATTTATGATTAGCTACGAATCTCCATAGACATGTAATCTTTGAATATCCCATTGTATAACAAGATGTAGCCCTACAACTAATGCCTCAAATTTGGCCATATTGTTTGTACAATGAAATTGTATATGGAATGCTTTGGGGATTAGAACCCCCTATGGCGTGATCAATAATATGCTAGCTCCAAACCCTTAAGATGTGAAGGATCTATCAAAATAGAGTGTCCATTATTTAGGTTCTTGTGATGCTTATTCTATCATCATGATATAATCATCTAGGAGGTTAAAGCTGAGAGGTTGAGTGGCCTTAATAGGAGCTTCTGCAAGTTGGTTAGCAAGAACTTGTCTTTTGATTGCCTTTTGATTTTGGTACTCAATATTAAAATCACTAAGGAGCATAATCCATTTAGCCATGCATCCTTGAAGAACTGCTTTAGATAAGAGGAACTTGAGAGGATCTACTTTGGTGATAAAAATAGTTTTATTATTTAGCATATAATATCACAATTTTTGAGTGGTGAACACCATAGATAAACATGCCTTCTCAATAGGCATATAATTGTGTTCATAGGCTACTAATGTGTGTCTTAAATAATAAAAAATGTGTTCCTTACCATGATCATCATGTTGAGCCAAAAGTGCCCCCTAGTGCATGTTTTGTGGCTGATATATAAAGAAGAAATGGCTTTCCTTGTGTTGGAGGTCATAAGACTGGTGGATTGGCCAAGTATGTTTTAAGTTTTGAAAATGTTATCTAAAAATCTTCATCCCACTAAAATGTTACCCCTTTCTTTAAGATATGGGTAAATGGGTGGAACTTATTTGCTAATTGAGAAATAAACTTGCATATAGACTAGATATTTCCTTGTAAACCTTGTAGTTGTTTAAGATTGTTTAGAGGAGGCATTTCCATGATAGCGTTGACCTTTATAGGGTCTAATTCGATCCCTTCTTGTGATATAATGAACCCTAGTAATTTTCCTAATGTGACTCCAAAGACACATTTCATAGGGTTCAAGAAAACTTTATATTCATGAAGCCTCTCAAATATTCTTCATAAAATGTTAGGATGTCTAGATCTTGTTCTTGATTTTAATAATATATCATCAACATAGTCCTCAAAAATGTCATGCATCATGCCATGGAAAATAATAGTCATTGTACGCTGATATGTGGCTCCAACATTCTTCAAGCCAAATGGCATGACTTAGTAGCAGAATGTCCCCCATGGAGTGGTGAACATGGTCTTATGTTGATTTTCAGGGGCTATCTTGATCTGATTATAACCAAAAAATCCATCCATTAAGGATAACATCTCATACCCAATAGTTGAGTCAATAATCATGTCGATGTTGGGTAGAGGAAAATCATCTTTGGGGCATGCTTTGTTGATATCACTAAAATTAGTAGAAATACATATACCTGGGGTCTTTTTACTCATTGGTACTATGTTAAAAACCCATTCAGAGTAGTCTAGTGGTTTGATAAAATTAGCTCCTAATAACTTTTTCAATTTGGCCTTAACCAAAAGGGTGATGCATGGATACATATTTCTTAATTTTTTCTTGACTGGTTTAACATCAAGGTGAACAACAAGATGATGCATAATTAAATCTAGGTCTAAGCTTGGCATGTTAAAGTATGCCCATGCAAAAATTTCTATACAATCCTTAAGAATGGATATAATATGTTCACATTCTACTTCAGTAAGGGAAGCTCTAAGATAAACATTTTTTGGATCCTCATGGGTTCCCAAATTTACTTTTGTTGTGTTCTCTACAAGGAGTGTGGATCCATCTTCTATAATTATAGGCATTGTATGGTCATGATCATTTTCCTCTACTATATATTATTTTTATTCTTCCCAAAGATCTAGATAAAATGAATAATCAGAATCTACCTTCTCAGGGAAAGGCCAATTGTCATAAACCTATAGAAACTCAAGAGTAAGATGCTCAAATATTTGATGTTGTTCTAAAGAGATGCTTGCATTAGCTATGGAACTTGGGTTGGATGGGATTTCTACATCCTAAGGGGATGAGAAAACTTTCCCACCTAGGAGCACCTGAAATAGGTTTTCACTCAAAGGCTTGTATTTTTCTTTACTTTTTCCCTTATCGACAAGTGCCTCAAAGAGGTTTTCACTTGAAGATCTTGATGTTTTTTCTTTATTATGACCAATAATTTTTTATTTCTCTCCAAAGTAGGTAGAAGGATCCAATGAAAAATCAAAACCATAGTTATGATCACCAATGGGAAATACATCTCGTAGGCCCATGTATTCTATAATTGATTCTTTATTTTGAAACTCATCGAGGCATATGACGAAATTTTGCTGATCCCAATCTATGAGTTCAGGATGGCAAAGGCATAGGTTACAGTGAGAGTTTTCTTTAGGATGGGAAGCATCAATAGTAAATATATAATTTCCTTCTTTAGGAAGGGAAGCACCACTAAGATAAGTTTTTGCTTCAGGATGGGAAGCTCCAATAGGTGCTATGGTCAATATGGCATTTGAATAAAATAAATCTAAGTCAAAAATCTCATCAAAAAGGCTATAATGGGATGTTGTGTCACTAATAGGAGTCTCATTACTAGTCACCTTGAAAGAGTCACTATCAAAAATCATGAGGTCATCCTCTAGTGGTTTAAATCTGAGACCATAATTCCAATTGATAACTCCATCTGATAAGGGTTCTAAAATTCCTTATGCCTATGGGCCAAGGCCTTTCATTGTATAGTCAAGATGATCTATTTTCTTGTTAGGGATAGGATACTTTAGATTATGAAAATAATTAGTAAGTCCTTCAAAATATAACCAATCTCCATCGATAAAAGCCTCTCTATCTTTATTTAGTGTAACTGTAGGTACAAAAACTACATGAGGTTTTGGTTGTTTCTTATTTGGTTGCCAAATTTGATTAGGTTTGTTAAGAGTCTGGGAAGTTTTAGGCTTACCAAATGTTTTAGGGGACTGGGGTGATTTTGCAATATGGAGGATGTCCTTTAGATGGTAAATAGAAATGCCTACATGTTTAATATTAACCTTCTTGGTCAAAGCTGTAGGAAATGGATAGACCAAAGTGGAGGCTAGATCACGAGGGTCTATATAATTAGATGGATATGGATGAGAAATGATGACTTTATTATTATTTGTAATGAATTAAAAACCTGGGAAATAGTTATAATTATGAAACTCTATTTCAAGATGCTTACATTATTGATATGGCTACTGATCAGTGGGAATAATAGCCTTGATCCTATCATCAAGAAACTTGAGGCACTACTGAAGAGTAGATATAACTACCTATACTTCATGGATCTAAGGATGACCAAGAAGTATGTTATAAAGAAGCTCAATATACATAATATGAAATAATGTGTGATGATAAATAGACCTAACCATGACTGGCAACCAAATTATACCAGATGACTTCCTCTTAATGTTGTTGTAAGCCTTGATTATAATAGTTTTTGGCTGATTATCTTTAACCATGTAGCCCAATCATTGTACCAATTTAAGAGATATGATGTTCAACCCCGAACCATTATCTATAAGAACCTACTTGATCTTGTGATCCATAATGATTATCTCAATGTATAGTGGGTTATTGTGGTTTGGGTCGAGGGTGAACATGTCTTTTTGATCAAATGTGATTTTCTAAAACAAAGACAAGTGTCCAACTAGGTTCTGAAATTGATCAAGGTTTATATTATTAGGCACAATAGACTCTTTCAAAATTTTGTTAAAGATGATTCTATGGACTTCAGATGTCTATAAGAGTTCTAATATGGAAATTTGTGTAGGGGGTTTATCTAATTGATCCATTAGACTATAAGGCCTTTGAATTTTGGATTCAACTATTTTAGTCTTTGTTGGGACAATATTTAGTTTTGAAACTATTAGCACAATGTTCTCATTGGGTTTTATAGAAGAAATGGGTGAAGGCCATGGATGTTAACTCACAGGCATCTAGTTGTGACTCCACAACCTAAAGGTGGTGAGGAGATATTATAATTAGAAGAGGAAGGCAAAGGTTGTTGGATGGTAACTCATGGGTGTCTAATTGTGACTTCACAACCTAGAGGTGGCAAGGAGTTATTATAATTAGAATAAATGTGTTGTTGTTCAAAATTAGTAACCCATGTAAATAGAATAGCAATATGATGATGTGAACCTGACATGGTATTACTAGGGGGAGAGGGTGTTGACCCTATAATGATGGGTCATGTGTTGTGAGGAACATGATATTGGCCACATGGTTTCATAGTAACAGTGGCAATGTGGGTTACAAAAATACATCCCATAGTATTATTATAGTTGTAAAGTATGTTTCTATAAGCCACATTATTAGTATGGGACTTATGATCTTGATTATGCTCATTATGATTATGACCTTGTTGTTGGTTTTGATTCTACCTCAGTCCTTGATTCTAGCCATTTTGATTATTTTTTAGTGGTGGTAGATCATGTTAAGGAAAGGGGTCTTTGTAGATTCCCATATCCTAGTTTGTGTCTTGATTAGGGGCCAAATTAATTTCTATTTCATCATTTTCAATAAAGCCCTCAATAATATGTCATAATTGAATGCAATGATATGTACTATGACCAGTAACATGATGCAAGTTACACCATTCATTCTCTTTGTACCAATCTAGTTTTGGTTGATCTTGAGGAAATGTCTTTGATACTGGCCATATAATTCAATTAGCTAAATTGAGATTTTGTAACACTGTTTCAATTGATTCTCCTAACTTGCTAAAGACTCTAAAATTGTTATGAAATGTACTTCATGGAGGTTGTCTCTATAAAGTAGGTAGTGGATTTGGGGGAGTTAATTTTACATTTGAAGGAGGCATAGCCTGTACCATTTGTACATGTCTTGTTTCAGTCACCCCATTTCTAACCATGTTCTTATTTTTTCTAAAGAATTTATGCTTAGCTTGCATAACTATTTGAACTAATGATTTAGTCTTATTATATGCTTGAACTTACGAAAAAATCTTAACAAATCCCTTAGAAATAAGAGCCTTCTCAATCTATACTCCTTTATCAATAATTTATTCAAATGAGTTAGCACAAACTAATTGTAGATTATGCACAAATTTAGAATGTAAGTTTTATGCAAAGATATCATCCAACTATTTGTCTAGAAAGTTATGTTGAAAGTAGCATGCTAATGCTCTCCACCTTTGTAGATATGCAACAAAACTTTCACCATCATGTTGCTTGGCTTTACATAAGTCAACAATGGTTAATTCATGTTCTATGTTGTATGAGAAATGGCTAACAAAATTTTATGATAAGTCATTCTAATCTGCAACTAATCCCTTGGGTAGTTTAAGTAGCCAATCAAGAGCTTATCCTGATAAAATTCATGAAAATAATCATAGTAAGTACTCACTACTATAATCAACCACTTGACATAAGAAAAAGAATGCCTGTATGTGCTCACATGGATCTCCCTTTCCATTGTACTTGTCAAATTTGGGCACCTTAAAATGAGGTGGAAAGGGGTTTTGGAGAATAGATAAATCAAATGGATATGGGCATATCTCATCAAATTTGTACTTTTTTGACTCTATTATTCATCTCCAATCTTTGAATAATTTCATTAATAGAATTCCATTTTTGCATGTTTGGTGCATTTGTGGATTGAATAATATTTTGTTTGGGTGGAATGTGCTCCTAGTTTCATTGTTTTTGGGGTGAAATGTGCCCCTAGTTTCATTGTTGTTGGGGTGGAATGTGCCCCTAGTTTTGTTGTTGTTGGGGTGGAATGTGCCCCTAGTTTTATTTCTATTAGGGGGGAATGTACCTTTGATTTTGTGTGGATCTATAGGGAGTGTATACCTTTCAATCCATGACTTGGTTTTGATTTGCTCCTTGAGTTGAGAACATGGACCGTTGATTCTTGGATTGTAAAACATTCCCTAAATTTGGTTGTTTTGTACTTTATTGATTTTGGAAATTTCTATGTTTATTTACCAATTTTTGGGTTGGTTGAAAAGAACTAGCCAAATTATCTTGAGGGATTTCCTCAATTCAAACTAAATGTTTGGGTTTTTGAGTTTGTAAAGTAACAAGAGGTTCTTGATGATTGAAGAATGTATGTTCTATGTCAAATGAAACACTTTGTAAGGTCTCTTGTGCCTTTAACTGTTCATTTAGATCACCTTGATCCACTATGGTAGTGTCCTCATCCAATATTTGTTATGTACTTTCAACCACATTTCCTTATTCTTTCAAAGCATCATTTTGAATTAAAGTGGAAACTAGGGAGTCAGTTAAGTTTGTAACAAGTTGATCTGCATATCGTTAACTTATTATCTTGATCTTAGCTAGAAAATTTGGATTTGTGGATTTTGACTCTTTTTGTATTTATTTTCCTTTGTTAGAGGAAGAATGTATGTCTATTTTTGTAAAATATTTCTCTTACCATCATTATTTTCCTTCTCTAACTAAGGTATGCAACTATTCTATAAGAAAGTTAGAAGGTAGTCTAGTGCCTGATTCCATTAATCTAAGAAGGGCTTCATCTTGGTCTTCTTGGGTTTGATATTCATTATAATCATCTTTAGATCCTACTATTGTGGGGATGTCATAAAAAATAATGAGGTTATCTTGACCATCATAAAATTTCTCATCTTCATAACTAAGGCCATAAGAGGCCCCACTATGAATGAACCTTTGAGTCATGTTTAAAAGAGTTGTTCTGTGTGTTTGACTAACTTTGGGCCAATGCTTAGTAACCAAACAAAGTATGCTTTGGCTCTTTCTTAAACAAATAACTAAGGTAATAATAAGACTATAAGGGAGGGTGATTTTAAACCACACAAAATTTAGAAGATTTGGTTCATGATTTTACTCAACCTTTGGTAAAGTTGAAATCATATATATTGGAAGAGGGTAAGGTAACTCAAAGACCTAAGGTGAAAATAAGTACACCAAATCCTAGATCTTTGTGATACACCTATACTATAACAACTAGTTTCAATTATGACAAGTTGACCCTAGAAGTTTAGAGGAAAGCTCTCTAGATTATGAAGAAAATAAAATGGACTAATAAACTCAAGATGTAAAAACATACGTGAATCACTGAGTATAAATATAGGACCACACAACATCACCACATGGTTCTAGTAGGATAAAATATGTTCTAGGATTCAAAGCATGAGCGATATATAATATGATTTTGAGTCTTAATAAATGACCTTCAATCCAAATGAAAAAATGAACCCAAGTTAGAATAAGCTTAGTGCACAAATGGAAAACCTAGTTAGACACACCAACCCTTAAAACTCAAAAAGGTTCAATTTAAAATGTGGATTATTAGTGAAGGATTTAAACAAACTGGGTAAAAGATATAGACTTAATTGGGCATCATGACTATGCCAAAGTGGATGACATGACACAAAGCTTTTGATAACAATTTGAACAAGGAAAAGGTGAATTTTCCATTTGGATAACGTAATGCCTCCCTTGCTCAATAAAATTAAGGACAATGTGTTTTGGTTAAGTTCATTGAGTTAACAAATAGTTTTAGACATAAATCAAGATCAAGTAAGCTAATGAGAAAAAAACAAACATCTTAAGTCTAAACTGACAAGTTATAGCAAATTGGGGTCTACTAAACTAGCAAGGTTTTGATCATTATAGGGGAATTAATTTAATAATGAATTTCATGTCAAATGATGCAAAATACAAGCACAAAAATTGGGTGACCATGGCATTGGCTAGTTGTAAAATGGTCTAGTCCTTTTTATAACCACTACATCTTGATATTTGCTCAGTGTAGTGTGATGTCCAAATGTAGATACATCCCATGTGCAACTCTAATAAGTATCCAAATGAAGTCAATGTTGAGAGGTGAAAACCCAGGTCAAAGCTTCCCTAAATAACTCATAAAAGAGGTAATGACATCCCCCTCACAAGCCAAGTTCGCATAAAAATAAATAAAGCATGAAATAGAAAGACTTTAGGGTCATTTTCAAGGTCACCCAAAATTTTATGAGTTTTTAGGGAGTGATTTAGATGACATTCTTTCTAAGCCTTGGACTAGGCTATTTACAATAGGAATGCCGCTTTTGATTCCAAGGGTTCCCTAAAGGGGACAAATGGAAGAGCATACACATAACATTCCTCTTTTTGCCAAACAAGATCTAATTAAACAACTATTACAAAGAAAAATTGACAAGTGTGATCAATTTTAAGCCCGAATAAAAGATTTGGTGGTGTTCATTTGACCCCTTGGTCTTAAGATTGTGAACTTTGAAAACATTCATCTAAGCATCTAAATTTTTCATTAAACACCAAAACAAAGTTCCTAATTAATTTTTAAGATTGAAAAAGATGATCTAAACATGATTTTTTTGTCAAACATGAATCTTGGTCCTACAACAAAAATGTTAGCTTGTCCTTTAGCTTTGAAGCTCTTTTTGGTTTAAAAAAATAAACTTTAGAAAAAGAGCTCTCAGGTCTATATTTTAAGAAAAATATAATGACTGACATCAGTTTATATAACTGATGATAGTTACTTTGGCTAACTAATGTCAATCATCTCGATAGGTACCTAACAGATGTTAGTTTTACTAACCAATGTCAATTAAGCTATGAAACTAATGCCAGTTTTACTTATCGACACCGGTTACTATGTAAATCTATGGCAAATAAAAATGGTAAAATAAAGTTAGAAAAACAATTTGCAAGAGTTTTAAGGGTCCAAATGAATATTTTAAAGTTTCAAAATGATCTTCTTCAGGTGTGAGATGTGTCTAGTCCCATTGGACATGCCAAGATGTAGAGAGGATTACAAAGCAAGTTAGTCAATCATTAGTCAATAAATCATGAAAAATGCATAAAGAACTAACTAACTAAGCCTGTCTATTCCTATGGGAATTACAAAGGATAGCAAGAAACAAATGAAATAAAATAACATCATATTACCTTCCCAAATGGATTTACCATACCCATGTGGTCAAAAACATGTTCTCTCTTGATTAAGCATCCTTGTTTTTGTCAACAAAGGTGGAAAAATCCTCTAATGTCTCAAGAACACTCCATAAAATCTAGGCTCATGATTCCAAATCACTAAACTATCCTATCAATGAAGCTTGAAAAAAATCAATGATCAAATGGAAAGGATCGTGAAAAAAATTTAACATTATAACTTTACAATATTCAAGCTTAAAATTCATGTCCATGGCTTCTCTATTTATAGATTTTTGAGATTGGTCAGGATCCACCATGACCATCCATCTCAATATTGAGATGTGTGGCCATGGATAATCCTAATATTTGGAATTAAATCCATAATTATCTTCATCATGACCTTAGAAGAAGGGGCATTAAAGAGGCATGAGAGGCATCAACTAGGCATGGGTAACCCATAATCTTGATATTTATGGCATTTATGGCCTAAGGATGTCTTCCCAAGGAATGATATCACCTAATAATGCAGTTAATAAGAATCAATTTTCAAAAATAAATATTCAAAAACTCTCATGGAAAATCCACTTAAGCTCTTGATTTGGATTAATTATCCTTAAACAAGGTTAATCAACATTTTACAATTATTTAAAAATTGGTACACAATTAATCAAAATGGTTAGAAAGTCATATTACTGGGTCATAATTTGACTAGAGAGGAACTGGAAGGTGATGTTAGATGTGTTGGAGATGTATTCCCATTTAAGATGTTTCCAACACAAAATAACAAAGGTATATGATGTGTATCAGTGCATTAGAAGAAAAGAGTGATCTAGAGCACTAAATGGCAAATTTGTCATTTTGACTCAAAATGAATTGATCAAAGTTAGTTGGCCCATAAATTGCATTGCCCCATTTAGGGATACTTTGACCTAAACTAGCACTTGTAAGTGACAAGTTTGAACCATTTAGGGTATTTTATGGATTTTGACCTAAAATGTGCTTTTGAGTGTAATTTGAGTAAAGTTGACAATTTCAACACAAAAGGTGTTAGGAATTGGATGTCTACAATATCCACCTAAGCATAGTGAATAATAAAAGTGTATTAAAAACCTAATTAAGGTGAAAAACCTACACTCACAAGTTTAGGGTCTAAATAAAAATTTAAATGAGGATAATTTGAATTGCTTAAACCTATTTGTGAGAACATAATATGATTTTAGGTTCAATTAGCCCCCATATCATCATAGATTGAGTGAATTAGTTAATTAGGGTAGTTATTGGTGTGATTTGGACCAAATTTATTCCTATGAATTTAATTCTTAATATTAATGATGGTAATCAGGGATCAAATGATTGGTTTAGGGTTTATAAGGCTTAGGCTTTAGGTATTAGGGTTTAAGGTTTAAGATACATAGGGTATATGGTTTAGGGTATAGGTCTTAGGGTTTAGGGTTTAGGGTATAGGGTTTATGATTTAGGGCGTAGGGCTGAAGGTTTAGGGTATAAGGTGTTACAAGGTTTAGGGTATAACTGCAAAGGTAAATGAGGATAATTTAAATTATTTGAATGTATTTATGAGCACATAATGTGTTTTTGGGTTTAATTAGCCCTAGATATCATCACATATTGAGGAAATTAGTTAATTGGAGTAGTTAGTGTGTGATTTTGGACAAGTTTACCCTTATAAACCTAATTCTTAGTCTAAATAATGGTAATTAGGGCTCAAATGATTAGTTTAGGGTTTTGCTTGAGTTTAAAATTTATGGTTTAGGTTTTTAATGCTTCAGGTTTAGGGATTAGGTATTAATAAACTTAATATATCTAGGGTATAGGGTTTAGAAGTTTAGGGCTTAGGGCTTAGGGTTTACAATTTAGGGTATAAGATTTAGGGTTTATAATTTAGGGCTTAGGGTTTAAGTTTTATGATATAGGGTGTAGGGTTTAGGGTCTAAATACAAAGGTAATTGAAGATAACTTGAGTTGCTTAAACCTATTTTGTGAGAATAAATTATGTTTTTGGGTTCAATTAGCCCCCTTGTCATCACAGATCGAGTGAATTAGTCAATTATGGAAATTAATGGTGTGATTTGGGCCAAATTTATCCTTGTGAACCTAATTATTAATCTAAATGATGGTAATTAGGGCTTAAATTATTGGTTTAGCATTTTAAGAGTTAACAATTTATGGATAAGGGTTTTTAGGTATTCAAGTTTAGGGATTACGGTTTAAAGTTTAGGTTTTAGGGCTTAGGGCTTAGTGTTTAGGGCTTAGGTTTTACAATTTAGGGTATATGGTTTAGAATTAATGGTTTAGGACTTAGGTTTTAAGTTTATATTATAGCATGTAGGGTTTAGGGTCCAACCATGAAGAGAATTGAGGATAATTATAGTTGCTTGAATCTATTTATGAACACATATTGTGTTTTTAGGTTCCATTAGCCCCATGTCATCACAAATTGAATGAATTAGTAAATTGGGGTAGTTAATCTTTTAATTTGGGAAAAAATTATCAATGTGAACCTAATTCTTAGTCTAATGATGGTAATTAGGGCTCAAATGATTGGTTTAAGGTTTTAAGAGTTTATGATATATGGTTTATAATTAATAGGGCTTTAGGTTTAGGGATTAGGGTTTAAGGTTTAGGGCTTAGTGCTTTAGGTTTATGTGTTAGGGTTTATAATTTAGGGCTTAGTGTCTAGGGTTTAGGGATTATGGTTTAAGGCTTAGGGTTTAAGGTTTAGTGTGTAAGGTATAGGGTGTAGTATTAAAGGTTTAGGTTTAGGGGTGTTTTTACATACACCTAATACTACATATGTAGTTCTAATTATAATAAAAAATAAAAAAAACATGTATATTTAACACCATTTTTTTATATTAAGGGTTTTATCCCTATTTAGCTACTCTATTTCATTTTACATATGCTACAAGTCTATTTTTTTATTGATTTGATCATTAACCCCAGCCTCAAAATTAGAAAACTTTGTGTACTCGTGGCTGATTAAATATTTTAGATCTATTTTTTAATGGTTTTATCATGGTCCCCACTTGGTACTACACATCAAATAGGTCTGTTTTTTAATATTTGGATTGATGTTCCCACCCTCAAAAGTTGACAACTTTGTGTAATCATGGTTGATGGCTTTCATAATATCAAGAAGAATAAGTTAAAGCATAAAATTCCAAATGAATTATAAGTTTAGAGATAAAATCAGAGGTATTGAATGCAAAATATTTGTGCAAGTAAGTATATTATCCTTAATGAGTTGATTGTCACAAATAAAGATGAAACAATCAATGATAGTATACCAAATTCTAAAATTACAATTGTTAATTCTGATTGTATACCAAATTATAATGTAAATCCACATTCAAATTTTAAGGTTTTTAATTTTAGTGATGATGATAATATGCATGATGATTGGCAAAAGTAAAAATAAATAAAACAATATGGGAACACCGTTGAATGAAGAAACTAGTAATGAAGAATATAATATGGAAACAACAAATCAATCAAGTTTAACACTAAGAGCACCTCCTAGTATTTTGAAAAACATACACATGTATTTAATTGTAATTGATGAAAACATTTTGAAACCAATGCCTAAAAAAATGTTTGAGCATCATATGAGAAGAAAAGATAAAAAAATTGGGACTTGTACTTTGAAAAATTAAATGAAACTCAAATATGCCAATTATTTGTTACATTGATGAAAGTACATAGGATGAGACCTACAATGCACAAACTAAGACTATAACATCTAATATTGATGGTGTAAACAAGGTAATTGTTGAAAATTTTCATAATGCATACCATCAAGAAGGTGTGAAGAAATGCACCAAATATGGTAAGATTGATCGATGCATTATTACAACTTATTTGGTAAGTTGTGAAATAAAGAATAAACAAGCGATTTGAAAAAAAATCTAAACATTTTACATTAATATGAAAACACTAATGAAATCAATTGGGAGACGCAGAAAACTTGATGTTGCCAATAACAATGACTTGCGGCCATTTTCTAGTAAACTTCTATGGAAACATAAAACTATAGTCGATGCCCTAAAATATTTACTTGCATAATTTTGGAAAGATAACATAAAGGTTATGCCTAATATTAGATGTGTAGTGAAAAGAAGAGTTGGTTCTGATAACCATGAACCACGTCTTAATTATTTTTTGGATATGACTCAAACATGATTATACTTTAAATTTCTTAAAAAATATCCACATATTTCAAATATATTTTGAAATGGCCAAATCCTTCTATGTGAAAATCAATCACACATGCACTACTTGTTGTTGTAGGTAACATATTAAACTTTTGATGTATTACAATATTTTTCATCATGTTCATTGTATTTTGCATATGGATAGCATTTTGTAGGAGTGTGGATTGGAAACCCCACCAAAATCAGCAAGGGAACTATTCCATCAATTTTATGTGAAATATGAGATGGCCATTTTTTTATAACACAACATGTTTGGATGGAACTTGAAACATTTGTGGTGGATTGCTAAAATTGAAAAATTATTACCACGAGGAGAGTACACATGAAATTGGACAAGAATTGGTTGGTTTTAGTAAATATAAAACTATGACATATTAATTAAAATATGGAAAGGAATATAAAAGGTGTGAGCTTGTTACAAAATAAATACCTATTTCTAAATTTATGGATAAATTCAGGGAAGAAATTTTATATGAGTGTGCAAGGCACACAAATAGAGCTCGATGGCTAGATAAATAATTAAATTTAAGTAAGGACACATTCTTGCTTGGTACTATTGTTTTAGTAGTTGACTTTACATATATTTACACATTACAACCACAAAGAGAGTTTTAGTCATAATACTACAATTCAGTATAGGTTTCCCTTTTTGTGCATATATCATTCATACATTCACCTAATAGTATATATCATGATAAAAAAATATTAAGGGGGTACCACTTTAATGTCAATGATGATCAAACACAATCTTTAGAGTATGTGTAAGGTTGTTTTCAAATTTTTTATGGTAAGTTGAGTGAAAGGAACATTACTTTCAATCAATATTATATTTGGTCAGATAAATGCAAATCACAATTTCAAAATGCACATATGTTATACTGGTTGAGTAGGATGCATATGACCACTACTGTACAACATATTTAGAATTTCACTAAAGTAATCCATGGAAAAGGAGAGCATGGCCATGTAGGATCATGTGTCAAAAAAGTGCTTACAAGAGAGGAGTTGAAGATTGACTAGGTTGTTGATTTGAATGATGAAAAAAGTATAGTTGAATGGTGTAATGAAAATATGGGCCATGGTGCTTAATAAAATTCCATTGTTCATATATATTTTTGGCTGATGCAGGATGATCAATTGGAAAACTATGAAGATTAAATGACAGTAAGAAGATTGAGTGAGTTACACTCATTTCATAGCTCAAATGTAGGTTCTTATATGGATCATGTCATAGCTCAAATTTTCACCCTTGAGAGGGTGTCTTCAATCCCTCTCACTTGAGTTTTATAACTGGATTAGTCCTAGGTTGTGGGTGAACTCTAAGTGGACTAAACCTCTAGATTTGGGCTATCTCCATTGATGTTTCACCCAACATTATACTAAACTATTGCTTTCAAAAGAAAAGAGTAAGAGAACTAAAAGTAATAAAAGGAGGTGATGCACCAAACTAATTGATCACTACCAAAAAACTACATGTGAACATGTAGACCATGAGACTAATCTAAACATACACTGCTCCCAATCTATATCTCTTACATTAACATTTTAATGTGAAGGTTGTGATATGTATTTAGGCTAGGAGGACTAATAAAGAGGTATAAAATGACACTAATAAATAGGTTAACACACTTAACTCTTACACTTCACTTGAACCAACTTTCAAATTGCATTTAGGTGTTAGAATAGGATGACATATCAAGGAAGACTAAGAAAAGAACTTAACAATATCAACTATCCATACATACATACTAGGTGTAGTCATAAAATAAGGTAAAACTATTAGTATTATTAATCAAATGAATAAAAATGAGTAGGGGTTTTCCATACTCAGGTGGAGGATATATGACAAGCCATTTAAGGTAGCATATATAGGAAAAAGTTAAAAGGAGAGAGAGAAAGAGGTTTAGGAAGATCAATTAAAAGTGTCATCTCTTGAGAAAATATGTTAAATAAAAGAAGACTAAAAATAGGCATTTATGAATCTTCTCATCAACATGTGTATGCTTGATCTAATGAAATTTCTCTCGAGGTGGTGTGGAGTTATATCATTGCCTTGGTGACTCATCCATTTACTTTAAAACTACCCATTTGAGATCATTATGAGTTGATAAGTCACATTCATAGAGCCCAAGTTATCAAATTGCATTATAAATATATTAAATACCCTAATCCAATCATATTTACACACATGTTATATAATCTCTCACATCATTCATGTGTTTTCTCTCTAGGTAAGCCTATTCCTTATAGCCTTATTTTGGTGCAAATCTCCTTGGTTTGAGATATATAGAGCACTTAAAAGAAAAAAAAAGGTCTACAAAAGGTGCAAATTTCCTTATACCTCTATTCTCTCTCTCTTTTTTTACAAGTAGGCTGAATACAAGCCCTCAATATTGGAGACTATAAAAGACCATACATTACTAGATGGTGAGCACCAAATAATTATATAGGGATCTAATCTAGATGGAGAGTGTTAGATAAATATATAGGGGGATGGAAAGTGCTAAATAAGTCAAACCTATAGGGGACAGCTATTTGATGAGCACATACCCTATCCAATGAACACCCCTATCTAACTATCCACCCCCAAAATATCTATCCCATTAAACTTGAGTTCACTTTATTTGGTTTGGGGTGGCTTCCCCCTCTAACTTTAACTATATGGGATATGCCATCCCCCCAAACCCTATATATCTTATTTATCCCTATCCCTAAGATAGAGATAGAGTTTTATTGACATTGGCATTGGTAGAGCCCCCCTCTCTATATATCTTATATCTATTTATTTTGATGTAGGCATATAAGTTTGTAGGTGCCCATAGAATGTATATTAGGGAGTGGGGTGAGTGGGCATCAATTTTTGGTAGCATAGAGTTTGGAAAGTGAATGAGGGGATAGGGATTATAGGGATAGGTCTCCTACCATATATATATAGGGGCATATCTAGATATCTATCTAGGGCCCATGGTGATATTAGAAACATAGAGAAAAAACTAAGGGAGTGATCTGAGCATATCGAGGATTTATATCTATATATATATATATATATATATATATATATATATATATATATATATATATCAAGAAAATGACCATTATCTATTTTAAATCTGAGGAGGGAATGATCCTCTCCCTGACTAACTAAACCCAAAGGCAGGTGGGAACATCCCTACCTATATGGTTAATCATTGTGAATGACTAAACTATAAATCGATTGATAAAGGTATAGATTGATCTAAATGATGCCATATATTGATAGGGGCATCACCTAGGATGTCTATTTATCACCCATTCTAATGGATTAATATGAAGAACTTCAATAGGGCCTCAACCAGCCATAATGACTTAGATGGTCATTAGCCAAAATGAAAGATGTGTCTCATCACCCAATCATTATATAAGTAATTCAACTATGAAATAGTTGAGTTTTCCCCTATCTATATATAGTATTGAGACTTTATCAGATTTTAATGATGCCATATACTGATAGGGGGATCGGTCATTCTGATGTTTGTTATAGAGAGGGAGAGGGAGCGGAAAAGGAAGAGGGGGGACACCATATAAAAACTATTAATAGATAGATCCCTATATATTCTATAGGGGCATATATAATCTATGTCATACCCAAATGATCTATAGAGAGGGTCTCACAGTAGGGGAGTTGAGCACTATCTATTGATATGGGATCCCCTACCCTCTATATCTTATCTCTAACCATGTACCCTAGTTATATAGATAGGGGATTCTAGTCCAGTCTAATCTATATGGCATTATCATACCCCAGTTATATAGATGGAGATGGTTTGTTTCCTGAGCCCACCACTGATGTGAGGACTATCCATTTACTTACCTCTAGGTAGGGCCATCTATAGTTTTCTAGGAGGCTAAGCCCTATATATCTATTTGATCCCTACCCCCTGTCTATATATATATATATATAATCTAATTACCCCTCTATATGATATATGGGATGGGATATATGGATTTTATATCTATCTCTATATATGCAACCATCCATATTTATGGTCTATATAGGGAGGGCCCCCTATCTTATCTTGAGCATGGCAAATATTATCTTATCTTATCTTATTTTCTACACTAAAGATAAGATCTATAGGGAGGGGGAGGCCACTGTATATAGTTATGTTATCCATGTTTCAAATCATTCCAATTGATAAAAATCAAGTTATGTGAGTTTTTCTCTTTCTAGCACTAATTTGCTCATGCACATACCTGAGAAGGTTGAGGACTTTTAAAAATACATATTTTGATCTCAAGAGTGCTTCAAGGCAAAATAATTCCTATTTGTTTTTTAAGCCATCATTAATCAACCCCTCCAAGTGTTTTTTGTCCTTTATCAATCCTTTGTACCCTCCAAACAAGCCAAAAGGGAGTATACTATGTGCAAAAAGGATTGTGTAGGTAGTTGTAGGTATTCTTATTATT
Organism: Torreya grandis; assembly: GCA_037957365.1. Lineage (NCBI taxonomy): Eukaryota > Viridiplantae > Streptophyta > Pinopsida > Cupressales > Taxaceae > Torreya > Torreya grandis. The sequence goes on along the minus strand of JARHVA010001557.1, from coordinate 1,316,273 downwards.
TTGGATCATCTTATGATATTTTCATCTTGACATCATGGTATATTATGGATTCAATACACCTCATCTATTAGTCTAAAATCACCAATTCAATATAGACCTTACATCTTCCTTAGATTCTTGATAGCTCATGCATCATCTTTGAATATATGTAAATGTTAAAAAATATACATATAACCTCTACCTAGGATTAAAAAACTATTTTACTTGATTTGAGGGCTTATCACCACTTTACACACTCACAAACAATCCTACAATTATGCCTTTTAGGCCATTTTCATACACTCTATACTTGTAATGTGTTATAAATATTATTAATAAAAGGCTTAAGAGAGGAATATATGATATTAAATCAATTTCAAGTTTAATCCAACCCATTTGAGGCACTTAGAGGATCCATTTCTCCCATCGGGTCATTGTAGAGGGTTTAGGTAGGGTTTTAGGCTCTCCAACTCATAAAGATTATTCATAGCCATGAAGGCCATAATAATTAAATTAATGCCAATAATTTTTATTAAAAAACACACTTCACACTTCACACTTCCCAATGAGATAATAACATCATGCATCTTCTCAAGTGAGATCACACTAAGGAAATATGACCTTCTCGAGCAATACAATCCTAATGATAAACTTGATAAAGACCATTTGGTAGAATTAAGAGTCAAAATGCTTATCATAAGTTTTGAACACATTATTAAGTTATTTTATACCTATCATGACATGTTAATATGGTATTATTTTCTATTTGACCCTCTAAAGCTTATAGAACATGCATTAGGCCACTACAAGTGTTTGTGGATAGTTCTATGCTCTTAACTTTGATGTCCTTTATTTTTAATTTTTATCTTCATCTCAATGAGTTAAAATCCATATGATATTATATTATATCCTTATTCACCTATTTAAATCTCACACTCTTCAAATTTTATCAAATCATGAAAACTTTCCTCACCTTTCCCACACATGCTTATAGGTGGTCAATTAGGTCTTAAGCTCTCTTTTCTCATGCTCTGCCTTCTTGGACCTACTTGGGTAATAATGAAATTATCTAAATGTATCATAATTATCCATAACTTATTACATATTATTTTATTCATGTCAACCATCTTGATTATCTTATATAGTCTTCAACTTGATGTGCATAATCCATTTAGAAAATGTTTTATGAGACTACAGGTGGTCTATTTGGTGTAAAAATATCTAAAAGGAGTATGAGTATTATTTGAGGGGTTTTAACAAAAATTTAATGAATTTATACACCATATTAAATAATTATAAAACCTCTAAAAAACTTCCAACAGTGGAGACACCTTTCTTCAAGATCTATAATAACGACCTATACCATGTAGAGAGAACATAATTGAAGTTTGATCTTAGACACCTATCTAGAGTCTTCATGGTAATATTTTTAGAACATTTATAAGTTATAGGGATGTTTTTTATGCCTTCACCATGTTTTCCAAGGTTTTAACACAACATATTATAGGTTTATTAGTCACAAATGTCAACCTACAAGTCTATAGACCTGTGGGTTGACATAATCCTTCTTGACCTTGCCTGAGAGCATGTTTCGAGTCTTCTATATTCTTCCTAATCATATTATTCCTAATCATATTCACTATGTTTTTCCACTTTTAAAACCATTATTAAACTCTCATTTTTCCCATTATAACCACATTCTAATAGGCAAACTTGTAGGAGTCTATCTTGGCCTATAACTGGGCTTAAACTACCTCTTCATGTTTTTTTGATGAACTTAGATTGTTTATGCATAATATAATTTACCTTCATATTTGTAAGAAATAATTTACAATTTTTGGATTCTAAATGGTATCATAAACCTTATTATACCTTCTCACATGATTTTGCCCTCTCATTAGAAGCATACCATCATGGGTTGATTCAAGAAGACCACCGTGAGTGATGACTACAAGTTGAGGGAAGATAAAAAGAAGAATATGAGTTTATAGAGATTATATGGGACTTTAAATCCATAAAAAAATCTCATTTTACCTTTAAAGGACTTTAAACATTTTTTTCTTTATCGAAAACACCTCAAAACTTCACAAAATTGGTTTGTCTCATGCAAATAGTGAGAGGGAGGTTCATTTGTACTAGTACATGCAAATGCATGGTGTATACAATGGATTTAGGTGCCATGGAGATCCATGCCTACCTTTATATCAATCTTGCATGGCATATTTTCTCCCATTGAGTTCAAAAGTGCAAATTTAAAGACAATACTGAGCTAATGGGGATCGAAATCACTTTTTGACCCCTCAAGCTCTTAATGATCTTCATAGAGTTGGGGGCTTCAATCTAAAAACTAATGTCAGGGATATAAATATAATTAATGTCCACTCCTCTGGTAAAATTATAAGATCCTAACTCTCTCTCCTATCATGAATACAATGTTTGAATCTTGCCTTGGTTAGTTTTCCAAGAGCTTGATAAGAGAGATAGGACATTTTTTTACCAAAATTGGACCCGCCAATGCTAAAAAAACTCCTGATCTAACTCTGACAATGTTTTAGGGGCTTGATAACATCAATTTGTTACACTTATCTAGATCTCTCTTCATTAAATTTTTATTTACAAGCCTTTGATAAGTGCCTTCAAAATTTATATTTCAACTTCTTGGGATTTTGTTGGCCCTACTACCACTTGAACATTGTACCTAAGCTTGTATAAGCATGAGTCAAGAGATAAAAACCTTGACATGACTTAAAAACATGTTATAGACCTCAAGAATGTATTTAAACCCTCTCTTAGAAAATATAAGGATTACCTTAAATTTCCCAAAAGAACCTTAAACTTTGAAACATGACTTATAAGGATATTTTCAAGGTAGTCAATCAAGGTCAAAACCTGATAGACTAAGTTTTTTTAACCTGGTCTATGGTAGCCAAAATTAGGCTAATATTACATGTGGGGCACATGAAATTATTTTGTTCTACATGCATTGACTTTGTTTAGAATGAGTGAAAGTCAAAATAATGGGTTGATGAATATATTTGTAGGCCTTGAGTTCCAATTGACACTTATCAGGTTCCACCAGCATTACAACTTACAAAGATAACATCATCACATGAATTTGACCATGTATATGATTTAGTGAAATCAGGTGTCCATATATTTAATAGGTGTTTCATACATGTACTAAATTTGGTAAATATATCAACATATCATGTTATTAAATCATGTTTTATTTTGCTATGTAGTTATTGTAGATGAGGATAACGAGGAGGGGGCATACTACTAATTATGTTGGTGTGTAGATGAAAAATAGAAATGGACTTATGTGGTCATAGATGGGGAAAATATTCACTAGCCCATTTGGTTTGTGGAAATTCCTACAACTTGGCTTCAATGCTATCCTATCAAAAATTTAAATGTATGGTTGTTTGAAGACTACGAAGTAGATAGGTATATACTCCACTATTCATATTTGGTTCTTACAACAAATGTTTAATTTCACAAATATTAAGGAAGGACTCTAAAAATTACTCTATGGAAGGTTCATGAATCTAATCATGAAGAAATTCTTGATAATATAAGTTGATCCTAGTGGTTCCTTAGATTAAAATCCCAATGTATGTTGACTTATCAAATGCAAAAATGTTTAATTTTAATAAATTTTATTTGTTTCTTAGGTATTACATATAAAATTCAACTTAGTTACATAATAACATATTTTTTGTAGGTTAGTGGTGCCAAATTAGCTTCCACTTTTATGTGGTTAGCAATATTAGTAGAGAATTCCATATTCTTAAAGCTAAGAGAAGCTTTCAATTCACGTAAACGATTGATTTTTTTACCTTATCTAGGTAAATGTCATCTTGAGGTTTATGGGGTAAAAAACTAACTAAGCCTAACTTTAGACATCAATTGTGATGGATATATTTTGAACCAAACCTAGAGGAGGCTCAGAAGATCATAAAATGAAGGAGAAACTCAATTGGTGGGATTGATGAATAATGTGTAAGGAGATTTTAGGGATGTTTGTGTAGTGTTCAAGTAATATATGAATAAAATAAGGTTTCAATAATCTTGTTCATGCCCTTATATGTGAGATTAAAGTTATTAAACCATATTTGATAAGTTCTTGACTTGTTATTTCATACATATCATTGTTTATGGAGTGAATAGTTTGAAAAACATGGTTGTTGATGGTTTAACTGACCTTTCAAACATATTTAAATAAATATATATGATGTTATGTGATTATCATATGTATTTAAACTCATATCTATTTTTTTAAAACTTTGTTTGAGCTCATTACTTTCTATCATCATGTTCCAAGCTCTAGAAACCCTGAAAATAGAGTTCTGCGAACCCAAATTTAAGCAAACCTTAAATTTTGAGAAAATCCATACAAGATCAACCATTGTTCATAAAAGAGAAAAGTTGGATAACCTCAAAATATAATTTTTTCCTTTTAAATTAGGTCTTGAAAATTTGTTTTTCTCTTTTTAATAATTTTTTATGCTTGCTACCCTGTGATAAGACAACCTAAGGTTTCTTCACAAAAAGTTGAATATGTTTTGATTTATTTAGTGGAATTCCTTTAAATTTGACAAGAAAGTAGAGGGATTTGATATACACATGAAGATTCTTTCATTTCATGGATATAGCTTTATGATTTTAATTTTATTCCCATTCAAACTTTGCCAAAAATAATAATTTTGCCTCATAGGGAAATGTCATCTTGAGGTCAAAATGAGTGCTTTATCTCCTAATAGGGTGTACTCAGATGCCAATAATGTGGTATTAGAGGTTAATTGCCACTCTCGATGTGGTGGCAATGCTAGTTTTTTTTAGGATAAATTAAAACCTAAATTTATCCCCAAATTGCATACAAGAGAAATTATGAAATGAATTAATCAAACATGTAGAAAATAAACATAAATATGCACAAAAATAAGAGACACCAAATTTAATGGGGTTCACCCAAACTGGACTTCATCCACCAAAATTGTCTAGTATTTTATTTCCAATAATACAAGGGAAAAATAAAATCCTATAGCAAACCTTGTTACACCTCTCTACCTTTTTTCCTCCTTTCTATGTCTATTTTTCTTCTCTGACATCTTAGCCATATCTCAATCCCTGTTTGGGGTGAAAAAACACCTAAACATAAATTCTACCATCAGATCTAGAAACCTATAATCAACGGTCCAGATTGGCTACAAAATTACAATTTAATAAGTCAATTTTAATAAAATTCCCCCTTCCAACCCCCAATACCATCGAGGATACAAAGAATGAGATGTAAAACCTGGCTGAAATAGCATCAAAATTTTAACCTCTAATCTTAGAAGACAATCAGGATCCACACCTAACAATTTTTAGCCACAAGGTCTTGGAAATAGTGATCTCCAACTATGACTTGCATCTTGACAACATTTCTTGTTAATGTTGCTTGAGGTTGAAGTTATTGAAAAAAGGGTATTCATGTGGATTCTGAAGTCATGGTAGTTTGAATGTGTGTAAATTTTACATCTTGAGGTATTGGAAGTGATGGATTTTGAGGTAGATGTCTTAGAAGTAGACATGTCTATTGGAGGCAAAGAACCTATCTCTTAACTACATAAAATTTGCATTTTAAAACTGATCACTAAATCATATGCCATGTGTCCATCGATTATTTATAATCCAAAGGATTTAGGGTATAATTAGAGGACTTTGAAAACCATGTGATTATTCTTTTTTTAGTGGATATGACTTACGATTTATATTTTATGCCTATCCAAAGTTTTCCTAATAATAATAATTTTGAATTATAAGGAAAGGTCATCTTGAGGCCTATTTTATTATTTTTTTGGAAACTAGGGTATAGTTCTTAAACAATAAAGGGTCTGTAGTAAGGGGAAAAATCCAATCCAATATAGTAAAATGTAGGTTTTGATCAATTTAATTGAATTAATTACATAGGGAAAGAAATCAACTTATCTAGAAAAATAGGTAGAAATAAATGTCTCAAGAGTTGGAATCTACTGCATGGGATTGGGAAAATGTCAAGAATTTACATCTATCTTTCATTTCTTGAAAGGATTGGAGCACCAAAATAAGACAACCTAGGGTTTAGGACTATAGTCCTCTTTTACCACTATTATCCTTGAGACTTAAGCTTTTTGGGTTTTGTCCATTGTCTCTTTGTGAGCCTGTATATGAAATTTTAGGGTATGAATATTGATAGAGATCACTATATATCTATTTTAATCTCCAAATCATGTGTCTATCTACAAACATGAAAATAAAAAATACAGCAAAAGTAAAAATGTGGAAAAAGACTAGGTTGGGGGACGTATGATCGCACGATCTAGAACCCATGTTGTCTTGATCATTTCCTATATTAACACTCAATATAGGGTCTCAAATAAAATGTAGTTATCCCTTAGGGAATATGCATAATCAACACACATGGTAGATGCAAGAATGAACTTTTTCCTAGGCCCTTCCTTGATCAAGCATGCAAGTCTATGTATGATGTATAATAATGAGCTATACTATCGACTAATTTTTAGTTATGTAATATGCCAAAGTAGTAATTTCTAGATATAAAATTTCTTGTGAAGTCCTTTATATAGGAGACTCTTTGATTTGAATTTGAGAAATTTTATTTACATTTGGCTAACATTGGAAAACTTAAAGATGAAGCTAAAAAAGGGGTTGGGACTCATTAAGCAAGGGAGGTTCATCTTTAGGGCTCAAAATGACCTTAGATAAGAGTGATAGAAATGGACACCTTAGGGTCCAACACTGTAGTCCAATACCAGTGCTCCTATCCTACAGGTTTAGGACCCTAGGGGATGGAATAAGCATGGGAAATCTGACCTAGTTGAGGTGGAATGAGGTTCCATAAGTCTATGTATGATTGAAAATAAACAAAAAGGTGACTCAAGCATGAAATAGGACCAAGATGAGTCAAACCAAAAGACATGACCAAATGTGAACAAGGCTCATATTCTCTATTCAGAGTCTCTTGTGAAAGGACTATAAAAAGACATGATATGTGTGGTTGCTTGACCAATTTAGGGTTTATAGATTTTCCACCCTTTTATCCTATTGATGTAATGAAATAAAGTACTAGAGTAAGAGAAAGAAAACAAAATTCATACCTAAAATTACCCATGTGGAGATAAATGTACTATAAAGGGCCCAACTCACTTCCTATCCAAGGAAGTGGGTGGAGAGCTAAATAGTTCCTAGAGAAAGGAAGAATCCTTGAAATGGATGATCCCTTTACTAAATTTGAATATGAAATCCTTGTAATCATGGATAAGGAAGGCAATGCTTGCCCCTTGTGTTGAATCTAATTAAAAAATGAGAAATGCTCAGAGGTTTAAAACCAATGTCTTCCCTCTATCCTATATAAACTCATATAATCTAGAATGTGTGTATAAAATTTGTATGATATGAAGAGAAAAATCTATCATTCACCCACTCTGAATATCTGAACTAGAATTGATAAATGCTTAGAGGCCCAAAACCAATGTCTATCCTCTGACCCACAAAAACTCATTTAATCTGGAATGTGTGTATATAATTTGTATGTTGTGAAGATTAAAATCTATCATACTTCCACTCTAAATATCTAAATTGGAACTAATAAATGCTCAAAGGCTTAAAAATAATGTGTGTCCTCTATCATGTACAAACTTATATAATTTAGAATGTGTTTATAGAATTTGTATGCTGTGAAGAGTAAAATCTATCATGCCCCCACTCTGAATATCTGAACTAGAACTGAGAAAAGATTAGAGGCCCAAAACTAATATATGTCCTCTATCCGACACAAACTCATGTAGTCTGGGTCTAGGTAATGCTATGGACCAACCATTGTAGATAGTCATACAGTCTAACTTGGTGATAACCTAGGTACTGTTGGGTGTACTTTGAAACTTTGACCAATGTCTAAGAAGAGCATGGCATGTCTTGCCATTCCATTTATATAGTTTTAGATGATGAAGAACATGATCAACTATGCCATGCCCCCAAATATGGCATGTGAGTGATGTGTATGTATAGTATGGTAATCTATATAACCACATGTGATATGACCTATTGTGCCATCTCCATGTGCAAATTAGAGTTCAAAACACTATGCTCTATACTATGCCTATAATTTGTTATATGGCCCTATAATTGTGTCATGTTATATGAATCTGTATGTGTGAGATGTGTAGTAATGTACATGGCCCCAAATTTGGTATCTGAGTATGAATCTATATCAAAGTTACTATGAATCCATATAATTTAAACCATTATATCTGAATAGTCTATGTATTTATAAGCTAAAATCACTATAGATCCATATGATCTAAACCATTGTATCTGAATAGTCTATGTATCTATAAATTGAAGGTATATCCCTTTGAATGTCTTGAGTGAAGCTAAGTGACCCATATGATTTGAATTACTATATATTTTGACCAATTTGAGCTGAATCTGATAATATGAATATGAGAGGTGTAAGAACCATGGTGTATCCACCTATGAGAGTCGATAGGTATGCTAGGTAAATATAGGAATAAGAATAGTATAAATGATTCCCCCCTTTTGGAGATAGGAATGAGATCTCATGATAGAGAAGCTTGAGCCAAAAGTGATGAATAATCGCATAGTAATAGATGCAAGGTTGGTATATGTTGAATTTATTAAGAGGTTATTTGATTGATTAGATTGAGTTGTTGAAAGTGGGACAAGTCATAATTGGTGAGGACCAAGTTGTGTGTCTGGGTAGAAGAGAGGTATAGAGATGTGTATGTTGTAGTAGGTAAATTAGGTATCAAGAGAGCAAATCTTATGTGATGTCAAATGTATCTTTTTCATGAATTCATGGAATAAAATGGTTTGAAAAATAGAGTTACAGGGTTCTAGTTCTAGTTATTTTGTTTTGATTGAGAAAGTTATTTGACATAGGAAAACTGGATTGATTCTTGATTCATTTTTTTATTGACTAGGTTGAGATTGTGAGCTCGAGAGTGAGAGATATGCTGAGGAGATGGGAGCCTACCATGACCCAGTTTGAGTAGTTGGCAATTCAAATTCAAGCTAGTGGTGATGTTATCCTAGTGAGTAGTTGAAACACATGATTTTTGCCTATTTAGAAGCCTCTTTTTGATGTTTTTAAGCTTTTTAAAATGGCCTATGACATTTTTTAATAGTTTTAACGCTCATGTCCAAGAGTCATTGCTCCTATCTAGGGTTTAATGTTGTTTTCTAGGTTTCAATGCTCCTATCCAATGCTAGTTTCCTTTCTACAGTGTTATTGTCCACTAGGCCTAGTTTTATAATATTTTGATTTGTTACCTATTGTTATTTAGCTTGATTGTTTAGTTTAGTATGGTTTACTAATATATATGTTGTTTTTTAGGGTAAGGTATGGATGAAGAAGTTTTTTAGAGGTCAGGTGATAGAAATATTGAGTATGTTACCATTGTCGGTAGATGGGAGAGCTATCATGGATAGAGCAGGGTTGGGTCATGTATGTGACCTAAGCACTATGTAGTGGGATAGGTATCTAATTACTACCTTATGTGAAATGTGGAATGAAAATATGTGTACTTTATGGCTTCCTATAGGGGAGATTACTATGACTCTAGAGGATGTGTACTATATTTTGCATTTACCAGCTAGTAGACGGTGGGTGACATTACAAGATGACATGGGTGTTGATGCTATTGATAATGCATACTTATATTTTGTTGGTGTACCTTTAGGTATACATCAAAGAGGTAGTGATAGTGATGTGTTGCTATTATTTATAGTATATCCTAGTGTTCTACATTTTTGGAAGTGGTTGGTCATGTTGTTGGCCTCATTTGTTGCTGTGAATGGGAGTGGGGTATCAATTGCATATAGGATGCATAGGATTGTTCACAATGTGGAGGTGTATGGAACTATGTTCTTATGGGGTAGGAATATGTTTAACCACCTATATAGGGATATTTATAGGTTTACATAAGAGGCATTTAGTGGTGGTGTGAGTGTAATTACATTATTGCACTATTTATCTTAGGAGCACATTGTAGTTGTGCATTCAATTAGGTTATCTAGGCTAGAGTGGCCACATCCATGGCCATTTAAGGAGTGGTGGATGAGTAAATTGGCTATCTAGTCTCCTAGGATAACTCATTATAAATTATATTTAGACTAATTGGTGGCTCATGAGATTATATGGAGGCAATATAGAGGATTTCATGGGTGGGCTAAAGATGGAGTGCAATTATGGTATATGAAGGTCGATTGTTGGATACATGACCATTGGGTTAGAGTGTATGAATGATTTTAATATGAGTGCATGAATAGATATTTTGGTGTACCAAAAGATGTACCCCTAATAACATGGTTATGAGTGAGGAATACACGAGTACTAGTACAAATAAGAGCCCATGCAAGGCCTACTAAGGTTGAGTTAACACCATTACCATTGGATGAATAAGAGTAAGCTATATCTATTCTTAATGTGGATGATGTTGGATGCACAAAGGAATATACTACATGGTGGGTTAGGAATTGGTGGGTTTCATTGTATCCTATTGATTAAGGGATGTTCCTGAGTGTGATGATCTTGCACCGATCCATATAATGGAAGGTAATCAATGATTATTTTTTAATTACATATGAATTTGTTTTTTAGTTTGATTTTAAAGTGTATATATAATATAGTGTTGTACTTTGTGTTTAAGTGGATTAGGAGGTATTCAGGATGAAGCATAGAAGCACAGGCTAGTGTAAGGAATGGAGATGATAAGTAATGGGAGACCATCATTGAGTTGTCACTCTTAGAGATTACATGGCATGTACCTAATTATGTTGTGGAGGAGGGTTTGATAGAGTGATAAATAGTTAAAATTGTTTTTTATGCTCATTTGTTTGATAGGGCTTCTATAACGATAGTTGCATATGTTAGAGAGAGAGAGAGAGAGAGAGTGAGAGAGAGAGAGAGAGAGAGAGAGAGAGAGAGAGAGAGAGAGAGAGAGAGAGAGAGAGAGAGAGAGAGAGAGAGAGAGAGAGAGAGAGAGAGAGAGAGAGAGAGTGAGAGAGAGAGAGAGAGAGAGAGAGAGAGAGAGAGAGAGAGAGAGAGAGAGAGAGAGAGAGAGAGAGAGAGAGAGAGAGAGAGAGAGAGATTATTTTCACATGGAATCAAATTATCACCAAAAAGAGATTCACTTGGAAGTGCATGAATAAATGCCCATTCTCATTCATTAATTGTCATAATTATGAGAAAAAAAAAGAAATTGATATATGAGATGAGAAGGAAGAAGTGCCTTAGTGTCCATTTTATTTCTTTCACCAAAGAGAATATTGAAAAGTACTATTAAGCATATAAATGCTAACATAGAGATTTTGAAAATACTTTTGACTATCCAAATAATTTGCAAAAAAATTAAAACATTTTTCTAAAAATTACAATGAAGGAAGGCTTGGGGTTTAAGGAACTAGTTTAGAAATCTAGTGTTTTGGGTAAGGGTTTTAGACTTTTTGAAAATTATTGCAATAATTTAAATTCTAAAAATAATTTTGAATAGGATAAATGCATAAAAATGTATACAAAATTCAAAAATTTGAAATTAATTTTTTTCACAAAATAACTATTAATATTGAGATTTTGAAAATATTTTTGACACTTCAAACACTTTGCAAAAATTCCAAAATATTTTTCTAAAAATTGTAAGGAAGGCTTGGGGTTTGAGAACCTAGTTTGAAAATCTATGGTTTTGGGCTAGGGTTTTATAATTTTTGAAATTATGGAAATAATTTAAATTCTAAAAATAATTTTGAATAGGATAAATGCACAAAAATTTATATAAAAATTAGAATTTTGAAATTTTATTTTTGCACATAATATGAAGGAAAAATCCTAAAGGTATCTAAGGTTTTAGATTCATTTAGAGTAAGTTGGGTTCACCAAATGTTGTATTATTTTAGGGAAACTAGGGTATAGTTCCTAAAAAATAAAGGGTCTGGAGTAAGGGGAAAAATCTAATCTAATATAGTAAAATGTAGGCTTTGATCAATTTAATTAAATTAATTGCATATAGAAAGAAATTGACTTATTTAGAAAAATAGGATAAAATGGATGACTCAAGAGTTGGAATTTATTGCACGAGACTAGGAAAATGTCAAGAATATAGATTTTTATTTCATTTTTGAAAGAAAAAGAGCATCAAAATAGGACACCCTAGGGTCTAGTGCTATAGTCCTCTTTTACTGTTATTGTCCTCAAGACTTGAGCTTTCTAGGTTTTGTCCATTATCACTTTGTGAGCCTGTATATGAAATTTTAGGGTCTAAATATTGATAGAGATCAGTTTAGGTCTATTTCAATCTCCAAACCTTGTGTCTATTTACACACATGCAAACAACAAATACATTAAAAGTAAAAGGGGAAAAAAATGGGTTAGGGGAAGTATGATCACATGATATAGAACCCCTATTATCCTAATCATTGCCTACATTAAACCTCAATCTAGGGTCTCAAATCAAATGTAGTTCTCCCTTAGGGAACATGCATAATAAATGCACATAGTAGATGCAAGAATGAAATTTTGCCTAGGTGATTCCTTGATCAAGCATATAAGTCTATGTGTGATGTAGAATGTTGAGTTATACTATTAATTGATTTTTAGTTATATAATGTGCCAAAGTATTAAGTGTTAGATATAAAATGCCTTGTGAAGTAATTTATATAGGAGACTCTTTGTTTTGAATTTGGGAGATTTTATTCATATTTGGTCAACATGGGAAAACTTAAGGATAAAACTAATAAAGGGGTTGGGACTCATTAAGCAAGGGAAATTGACCATTGGAGCTCAAAATAAGCACAAGAAATCTAACTTGGTTGACGTGGAATGATGTTCCAAACGTCTACGAATGACTAACAATAAGAAAAAGGTGACTCAAGCATGAAACAAGACCAATATGGGTAAAACCAAAGGACATGACCAAATCTGAACAAGGCTCATATTACCCATTCAGAGTCTCCTTTGAAAGGATTATGAAAATACATGATATGTGTGGTTGCTTAACCAATTTAGGGTGTATACAAGGCCAAAACGAGTGTTCCATCTCCTAAAAAAGCATACTCAAATGCCAATAATGTGGTCCTAGAGGTTGATATTCAAGACCCACTTTATGATGATGCCAGTTTTCATCCATGAGGCCTTGGAGATAGATATCTCTAACTGCATCTTGTATCTTGACAATGTTTCTTATCCATGTTGCTTCAAGCTAGAATTATTGAAAAAAATGGTATTCACATGGATTTATAGGCCTTGGTGATGGGAATGTGTTTAAATTACATGTACCAAGGTTTTTTAGGTGATGGATTTTGAAATGGAGGTCCTAGAAGTGGAAATGTCTATTGGAGGCAAAGAACCTGTCTCTTAACTACATAAAAGTTGCATTTTAAGACTGATCATTAAATCCTATGCCATGAGTTCATTGATGATTTACAATCCAAGGGATTTGAAATGAAAGTAGAGGACTTTGATAGTCATGTGATATTTATTTTGGTTCATGGATACAACTTTTGATTTCCATTTTATGCTTGTCCAAAGTTTGCTTTAAAATAAAAATTTTTCCTTATAGGGAAATGACATCTTGAGGCCAGAAAAAGAGCTTTGTCTCCTAAATGAGCATACTAATATGCCAATAATATGGTCCTATAGGTTAATAACCACCCTTGGCATGGTGGTGATGCTAATTTCTAGTCATGATGCCCCAGAGATAGAGACCTCTAACTGTGGCTTGCATCTTACATCTAGGGAAATACCATCTTGAGGCCAAAATGGGTGATTAATCTCTTAAATGAGCATACTAAAATGCCAATAATGCATTAAAATATGTTAATAATCACCCTGTATGTGGTGGTGATGCCATTTTTCATCCATGAGGCCTTGGAGATAGAGATATCCAACTACAACTTGCATCTTGACAATGTTTCTTGTCAATGTTGTTCAAGGTCAAAATTATTTCAAAAAAGGGTATTTATGTGTATTTCAAGGCCATTATGGTGGGAAAATGTGTAAATTTCACATCTCAAGGTGTTGGAAGTGATGGATTTTGAAGTAGAGGTCCTAGAAGTGGAAATGTCTATTAGAGGCAAAGACCTTGTCTTTTTACTACATGAAAGTTTCATTTTAGGACTACTCATTGAATCTTATGCCACATGTTCATTGATAATTTAAAATATAAGGGATTCATGGTGAAATTATTGGACTTTGATAATCATGTTATGGTTCTTTTAATTTATGGATATGACTAACAATTTAAAAAATAATAATTTTATCTTATAAGGAAATTACATCTTGAGGTCAGAATAGGTGCTTCATCTCCTAATCAAGGGAAATTAGATGCACATATTTTGGTTATAGAGGTTAATCACCACCCTCAATGTGGTGGAAATGCTATATTTTAGCCACAAGGCCCTATAGATAGAGATTTCCAACTATACCTTACATTTTACATCTAGGGAAATGTCATCATGAGGCTAGAATGGGTGATCCATCTTCTAACCAGGCATACTTAGATGATAATAATTTGGTTCTAAGGGTTAATTTCTAGCCTTGAAATAATGGTGATTCCAAATTTCATCTACAAAGCTCTGGAGATAGATATCCCCAACTGTAGTCTGCATCTAGGGAAATGCCATCTCGAGGCCAAAATAGGTGTTAATCACCACCCCTGATGTGATGGTGATGTTATTTTTTAGCCATGAGGCTTTAGAGATATATATATCAAACTAAAACTTTCATCTTGACAACATTTTCATGGTAAAACTAAGGTACATCCTATATAAATTGCCCTCCTTTCTTGATTGAGGAGTTACAAATCCACACTTAAATATAACTACCTTTCACATTTTATCATATTTTACATGCTTGGGAAACCTCAAATATTATATTCTAGGTCTATGTTAAGTCTTTTTACAGTTCTTGATAACATGCTCAATTGTCACAAGGTCTCTTTAGAGACATTTGATGAAACTGGCTTCTAAGACTTCCCTCTAGGATTATTTAAAGGGCAAACATAGGTTCACCAATCCATTATCACTCATCACTACCTATATAACCTTGGTATATAGTATACTTGCCATAAAATAGGATTTAAAGAGTTTTTAAGGACCGTGTTCATCATTGAGGGTTATTAACACTATGAGACTAGCAAATTACCTATGCGTTAGACTTTTTTAAACTGCCCCTAGCCATTGGATTGGACTTGTTTATGACTTGGAGAGTCATACAAGGATGCCATTATAGGTTTACTAGGATGTTTTGAATATTCCTATTATCATTGATGACCTTAATAAGGTCTATAACTTCATATTTTTAATGCAAGTGAGAGGGCAATCTTCATCTAAGCCTGTTTCTTATTTGATAACCTATCTTAGCACCCTAAGACCTTCTTAGAAGGCTTGTATAAGGTTACTAGGCCTTTTCCAAATCTTACCAAGCTTCTTCATTTGGTAAAGATACTCTCACACACTCAAATAAAATAAAGTGGAACCTTAATTTAGACAAAAATACCTTAAACTTTGCTAAGGCTTGAAATGACTATGTTGTTATCTCACTAACTTTGTTTCTATATCCAATATCCATGATATAAGACCATGTAATATTTTAATATAATCACATCAATGTTTTCACCATGGATAAAACATACCTTGAATTTCTAAAAATAACCTTAAACTCTCTAAAGTTACCTTAAATTTTCTAAAATGCATGCAAAAGACTTTCAAAAGTGATCATATTAATGAGACAGATTGGACAAGTCAAATGTCATAGCTTCCCTTATTAGTAAGACCTCACTGAGACCTTGAAGAAACTTGATATAGACACTAAGACAAGATAACATATGACATGAAGACATGACTCTCAACAAGACCATTTAAAAAGATTAGATGACTCAGGTACCTAGTTTAAATAGACCTTGATCAAGGGTGGCTAATTAGCCAACAATACCCTTATAGACTCTTCTAACATTTCCATTTATAGATCCATTAGATTTATACTCATGAAGAGTAGTCTTTCTCTTATGGATTATATCCTTTCAATCTATTATATAAATATGACTTGACTATGAAGTGATATTTTGACTGAGATAATTCTTAGGATTGTTCAAGACATTCAAGTTTCAACAACATAATTATTCATCAATTTACCATACTATTGTAAATGGTCCACTTACTCATTCAAGTCTACTTCAACATCTTCTTTATCAGCGTGAAAATAGATAGTTCCCTAACCTTAAGCATTTGTATTGGT